>OZ023211.1:29466773-29471421 GCA_963995525.1 Escarpia spicata
CTTGAAATTGCTGTGCGACGTTTCTGCATTCACTTCGTTAGTAATTCCAAAAGTTCTCTAATGCCGGGGTTGAGCTACCAATTATGCTGTGTTATCAATGATGCCGTCCTCCATATAATAGGGCCTACATGTTCTGCCTTCGGCCGTAGAAGACAGAGCGAATGCATGCTCTGTGGTGAGCTATCGATAACATGATCACACCTATCGAGCAGAGTGTAATTAACTATATAATAATACTGATAATAATATGATAACTTCTTAAGAAGTCGTCTCTGCCTAACCAATGTGTAAACAGTTATATATATATGTATATATATATGTGTGTCTAACCTCAGCTTTATTTCCAAAATACTAGAAAAGATTGTAGCAAGTCGTCTAACGTCTCACATTAGCACAAATGTCTTAACTAATGTGTCACAATCAGCATATAGACAGTTTCATTCAACAGAGACTGCCCTCTTAAAGGTTCATAATGACATTAACTTGAACATTAATAATGGTAAAGTGACTGCACTTACCTTTATTAGATCTCTCTGTCGCTTTTGACAGGATTGATATCAATATTCTCAGTTAACACTTATATAAGTGGTACGGCATATCTGGCACAGCACTAAGCAGGTTTCCTTCATATCTAGCTGTTAGAACCAAACAATAAAGTTTGGGAACTGCTTTCCAGCTGCACTGCCGACTTTATTTGGTGTTCCCCAGGGTTCTGTTCTTGGGTTTTTGCTTTTAGTTTTTACACCACGACACTTTATGCTGATGATACTCAGATCTACATTTCGTTGGCTAACCCGAAAACAAATCGCTCCCTTAAAAAACTGAGTGATTGCCTACAAGATATCTTCCACTGGATGACTGACAGCTAGTTGAAATTAAATACAAATAAAACTGAATTGTTCATTATTGGTACTCCAATGCAGAGTAATAAATTGATGATTTTTACCCTACGCGTATTTTGAATCAGTATATCACGCCAGCAAACTCGGTGCGGAATATAGGACTGATATTTGACAGTAACTTCAATTTCCGACAACACATATCTCAAACGTGTCTGCTGTTTTTATTATATTCGTGATCTTCGCTGTATTCGCTGGTATATGTCATTTTCTGCTGCTAAAACTATTGCAACAGCGCTTGTTAGCAGCAGACTTTACTATCGCAATTCCCTCCTATATAGTATCGCTAGCAAGGATATCACAACACTTCAAAATTGTCTAGTAAGAGTAGCTACAAGGTCTCCTCGTTTTTCTCGCTCTGTACCATTTTTGAAGTCTATGCATTAGCTTCCTGTACAATATTGTATAATATTTAAAATATGAACCATTATATACCAGGTACTTTCCAGTAAGCAACCGTCTTATTTGCATTCACTGCTTACTCCTGTAAGTAAACTTATCCAGCTTCGTTCATCTTGTTCTGACCTACTTTTTTTTCAAGAGTCAAAACTAACATTGGAACTTGGGCTTTTTCTGTTGCTGCACCGACTCTTTGGAATATGAATCCTGGCCCGCAGCCCACCGCACCCCGCAGTAACTTGGCCGAAACCCGCCCCGCAGTAATTAGTCAAAAGTCAACCCGCACCCGCCCCGCAGCCCACAACAGATGACATGGCATCATTTAAAATATATCATCTTTATTAATTATTGTTGTTTACAATATTAACATGTTGAATTATACAAAATATGGCTGTTTGATAGTCTTTAACAATATCGTTTACTTAAAGTTGCTGTTGATGAACAAAATGAGTTACAAAAGTTAGCCCGTAGTAGCCCGCACGTAGAAATGTAGCCCACAGACCGCCCCGCCCCGCCCCGCAGTGACCTGGCCCACCGCCCACCCGGCCCTTCACAAATTGAAACTTAACCCGCACCGCACCGTAACAAATGAAAATATCCAGCCCTCGCGATGCGGACCAAAACCCGCCCCGCGGTCAGATCTTTAATAAAATTAATATTATACGTATCAATGTGAAAAGGTCGTCCGCAGCACCTTCCACCACTTTTAATTACTATCAAAGCAGCTATGTTCATCATGTGGATTCAGGCGGAACATTTTTCAACAGCATCCCCCCGCCCCGCCGCCCGTCCTTCTTCCTATGTCACAGTCAAGCCAGCCGAGCCAGCAGAGGAGCTGAACAGCTGAAGAGATGCGGCGGTGGGACGGCGATAAATGTTCAATATAATTTGGTTCGGCCGCCAGTGGAGGTTTTGTGCCCCCTCTCTAGAGTACCGTGACTGGACCCGCCCCTGGATGACTGTGACTATGCTGTACATTTCGGTTATATTTTAAGGATCACTAAACAGATTAATGAACTATCTTGCCCGTGGTAGTCAACAGGTCTACGAAATGAACATAAAAAAGACACACCGCCAAAATTAAGCGAGTCCCCTACATTTTAATAATTATAATTAGAACTAACACAAAGCGACCTCCGTTCATTCACAATTATTGTAAAATTACTTAGTGTTATGCAAAAATGAACACAACAACCAATACATAATATTTTGTATTTGTGTAAAAGCAGAAAAACTATACAGACTAGACAAAGCATCCCCCTATGCATAACAATGCGCAAGAACACTTACATTTTAATACATAAATCATTATCTTAAAAAATGAGAATAATTTATTCCAGTTTGTGAATTTCGGTGGACTTTTATTCTGATAATGTAAACATGTAGTACGAATTAGAAAGGCCATCTTATACACTATTACATTTTGTTTGACGTTAACCCACATTTCCCGTAGCTCCATGATCACTGGACTATATTGGCTAATTCCTTACCATTTGAAAATCACAGTCGGGAAGTGCCGCACACCGCCCGATTGTCCAAGATTGCCAGTCAACGTCAGTTGTGCCGTGTTCAATCGCCACGATTGCCTCCAACTCGGCGCATTATACATACATTTTCTTAAAAACAGTTTAAAATGGTTGTTTAACACAGAATGGAACTTCAACGACGTTGATAACCGTGGTGTGCATCATACATCTAGTTTACAACCCATTCGCCATGTGTCGCCACCTTTCTATCTATGTGTCGCCACCTTTAGATTATAATTCAGCTCTTTCGACAATATTGTTAGGCGACGTCCTTAGCCCAGATTTGGCAGGTGCTATTTCTTCAGAGGCCACAGTAATATTTTGATGCTTCACACAGTAGAATGACAGTTTAAAAAACATAAATACACACACAACAAATCGAACGGCAATACCACTATATTATTATATACGGAGGTTAACTTATTTGCGTTTTAACGAAACCTAGTATTCAGATAGAACTTTCATTTCACCACGTATACCTTTCAAGCAAAGCCAGCGTTCATGTGTAAATAATGCAAATGTCTACAAAGTTATGATTTGTTATCCAGTGTGATGCGTGCTAAATAATTCACCAGCAAAACTTTTATTCTACTGTCTGTCTAATAGTTTGTTTATCAAACATCATGAAGCAATAGTTTGAACGTGTGCTATATATAATTAAAGACCTACACAAATTAGTGATGTTAGTCATTACGCATTATATTATGTATGGCGACCATGACTTATAATAACGCAATCATTGAGGTAATACTCTTTGTAATACATTATTTTATTTGTCTGCGCAAACTTTACTATTACCAACTTAGCTCGTTGTGTAATTGCTTAGACATTTACGTTCAGCCATCTTCCTAATCAACGAGTTTCCCATTACGACACGTCTGTCTGCCGAGGTAAAACAATTTGTCTCCGCAACAAGCGGAGCCACGTTTTATGTTGTAAATGACGTCATCGCAACACAATTGCCCTTTGGAACTGAACGTTTTGGAGCCGCAGCAATATATGTGGGCATACTTGGGGAAGACAAATCCATCACAGCACAGCTCCTTGTTCAAGTTAATCGTGTCCTTGCCGCAGCAGAGTTCTGGTCTTCGACGGCTGAAAGGTACTCCGTCACAACACCGGTAGTGCCTGCTGGAGACGCGATAACCACCGCAATCTGTATGCATCATAGTTATTAATGATTCAATATTCATGATGTGGGTGCACACGCACGCGCGCACCCCCCACACACGGATACACAGACATACATACATACGTACATATATACATACGTACATACATACGTACATACGTACATACATACATACGTACATACATGCATACATACATACATGCATACATACATACATACATACATATATACATATATACACGCATGCATATATATATATATATATATATACGTGTTGTTACGACTTAATATATATATATATATACATATATATATATATATATATATATATATATATATAGGTACTATGGTTTTTCTTTTATACATGAAGTCATATTTAAAAGCCTTTCATGTGCGTGTGCAAGTTTCCGTCATACGAACAGCGCAGAATGTTAATTATGTAAAATCTGTTGTTTGAGTGAGTAAAGGTATATTATTCAACAATACTTCACACTGATACATACAAAGCACGTGTGTAAATATAACGTGAACAAGTACTAAACATCTCCGGATGAAGTTAAGTCGTTCCTGCACGTGCAGTCTTCGCTCGTTTGTGAAACATCGGCAGAGTGGCTGCCTTCGACATATATGTTTCGTCACTCTAGTTTACTGCCTGTAATACTCCTGGTTTGTAGCACTATCTATTCATTGTT
>OZ023211.1:29471621-29609121 GCA_963995525.1 Escarpia spicata
CTTTCTCTCTCTCTCTCTCTCTCTCTCTCTCTCTCTCTCTCTCTCTCTCTCTCTCTCTCTCTCTCTCTCTCTCTCTCTCTTATTCTCTCTCCCCCTCTCTCCCTGTCTTTCTCTCTCTCCCTTATCTCTCAATATCTCTCACTCACCCGCTCACTCTCACACACACTCACTCACTCACTCACTCACTCACTCACTCACTCACTCACTCACTCACTCAAACACCAGTCCTTTTTTTCCACCAAGGAATCTTCTTTCTCGCAGTATCATTGTTGTTGTGTTCTTTGTAGGAAATGAAGAGGAGTTTTCAGAAACACGTCATTTCAAATGTTTGGACTTTTCTCTCTGTTCTGCTGTCTAACTCGACCTCTCGCATTCATGTAGGAGGATGGCTTCTTGGCAACACAGTGAAACGATAAACAATTTGTATTTTCCTAACTGGTTTACTGTGCAAATTGGAGATTTCATAAAATTAAAATGCTCCGAAGTCTAAATTGACAACGCCATACTTCATGTTTTCATATTTATTATCTAGTACATGTATATTTACCCTAAAAAATAAATGGTGCCAACGTTGGTCATGGTGCATAAAACATAGTCGCGACGCCCTCGCAATTATTGAGCGTGCAATGACAGTCCTACTTTATATGTTCAGCTCAAATTGGATGATGTAATGCCATCGCCAGAATCATGAATACCACCATTATCGTCATAACCATAATGCTAATCAGAATGCTCTGTCATGTTTCTGTGTTAATGGGATATAAGTATATTGTTAGGAATCCAATACATGAAAACCTACATACTTGCATAGACGGAGAAACAGAAAGGTAT
Organism: Escarpia spicata; assembly: GCA_963995525.1. Classification (NCBI taxonomy): domain Eukaryota; kingdom Metazoa; phylum Annelida; class Polychaeta; order Sabellida; family Siboglinidae; genus Escarpia; species Escarpia spicata. Next base: position 29,472,453 of record OZ023211.1, read on the forward strand.
CGAACACAAAATGCATAATGGACACGTCACATGTCGTGACACCCAACGTGATATGGCATACGTGATTAATGACACTGGCTGCAAAATTCACAACATGCCTTTGGTATGCTACTTCGGAAAAAAGTTACTTGTTTCTAAATCCATGGCTGGTTACAGATGTGCGTATTTCCAAAAACAAAACTTGCACCACATCTGTTATTGCAACGTAATGTGTTCATTGCCATTGTAATGCAACACACGGTGATCATCGGCAGAACGTATTTCTTTATCGTCTTTTTTCATCTTGAGTAGTATATATTATAATGGTCTCCGTGTTCGGGTGATATCACACACACAGTGCACACACACACACACATACACACACACACACGCACGCACACGCACACGCACACGCACACGCACACGCACACGCACACGCACACGCACACAATGCGCGCAATTAGTCTTATGTGAATATTACGCGTTTTGTATAGTGTTCTTGTCAAAAGTCACAATCCTGCCAAAACAAAGAATGTTTATAAATGTGACGTCTTGTGGTCAGTATGAAGGATTCTTTGCCCAGTCTCTCTGTTTGCAATTGATGGCGTCAAGAGAGTCGGCTGTTGATGCCTCCGATTAACCAGAGTTGCAGAGTCGTGTAGCGTAAGAAGCGTATTTGAGGTTCACAGTGGTCTAGGTGTGTAGTACGTGGAGCTTCTTTCATCGAAACTTGAGTGGACCGGGGTGTCAAATAACGCGAAGACGTGCTAGACTCGTTTGTATGGTTAATTAGGCGGTAGCTACCATCCTTCTAGTGGTATGCAACGTTCTGGTTGCGACTGACACACCATGTATTATAGACAGTCATGACTCATTCCCGTGGTAGGAAACTACAGTTACTGTCAGTACATTCATTAAATTCGTGCATAATATCAGACAGGCATTACGCGATTTATCTAGCAGTTACTCCTGTCACCATAGTTACAATATGACACATGATGTATCATTACAGTTTCAGTACAATAATATTATAATTTTAGAAGTGATCTGAATGGGTATGAGCCATTGCGTTTCTTGCAGGTTGTTCTGTGACCTACGGAGATGATTAGGTATATGCCTATACAATAATAATAATGATGATAATAAAAACATTAATAATAACAATAATATTAATACAATGTACGCAAACCATACTCGACACGGTGCATCTTTGTAGGCCTACTTTGTTTACTATCTATATGGAATGTTATTAATATTGTTAAAAAGTGAAAGTCATTATACAACCCGTTTACAGCGAGAACCAGCGAAGCCCGGGCTATCTTAAACGACACTGGACGAGAGAACTATTACCCACATTGCAAGAGTATTCGGTAGGTTTTATGTCAATATAACATCGGATCTATTTGATACTAGTTTGCAATATCGCCCTTAATTGTCAATGCTCTTTGAGCCGCTTCCTCTTCTCGCGTTTGTGTACTCCCTAGACTTGCAGAGTGTTGTTGAGCAGCCACTCCCGGGTCACCAGGTCCAGCTCGGCGATGCCAGTCTCTCCGTGTGGAGCACCATACCGAGTGCAGTGGCTGATAATGTGGTCTGTTGTTTGTTGGGCCGCATCACATTCTTTTGATGCGCTTTTAATGTTTCAACTGTGCATACTAGCGTTGAATAAGTACTCACTACATAGGGCTCCATTTATGTATATGTTACGTCGCATTGTGATGCAACTGTTACGAAACAGATAACATGTCTGCGACTTAAATATATGACCTCAAAATCTTAGAAGGTAATCAATGCTATATACGACGACGTTGCCTAACCGTAGTGACTGCTCAGGGGCTGTCTGTGTCTATATATTAATTGACAAAAACACCTTAGGCAGGAATATGTAAGGGATCCTCCGAGACCCCCACCGTCCCGGACGAATTTCGAAAAAATATAAATCTACGACCCACCACAATGGACCCGCTAGATCGCTGACAAAATTCCATACAAACAAAACTGACGCGGAGATAAGTGCAATTTTAAAAGTGTGACCCCCAAGATCCCCATCCTGGAGAATTTCGAAAAAAAATATAAATTTTCGAACCACCCCAGTGTGCCCGCTAAATCACATACAAAATTATGTCAGCCACATGCATGCAAAACTAACGGATTTGTGGGTCCACAGAAAGACAGACAGACAGACAGACAGACAGATAAGCAGAGAACAGTATTGTTTTATAATATAGATATTGGTCATCTGTTAAATGTGGCTTGTCGCGTAAAGTGGACAGACGAACCTCTGATGGATGCATAGATTAAACGTTCTATGAACGGGTGCTGTACCATGGCCTAACTCCCTTTCAGCTCCTATAACATATTGCTATCAGAGAGTGCATCTCACTGTTACTGCAACGCGGTAAGTAGTGCCTATATATACATGCCATTCACAGGATTTTCGACATTGTTAAACAACAAGACGCGACACGAACATGTGAGTGGTCTATTTCATCATCCTATATAATAAACACCAGGTACTGAGTTACCTTCTCCTTATAATCTTAATACACTTTCAATCCTGCTCTACAACATTGTACGGTAACAAATAGTTTGGGAAAGAAAAATGTTCACTCCCAATTTTGTCCCAAGTGTTTTTCGTAACGTCATTCACACATATATACAATCATGTATGCATATGTAATTGTTTTTTAATTGTTTACTTAGTGTTTTGTTAGTGTTCTAATTCAAAGAGATTTCCATACATCCTACACAGTTTGTTGGATTGTGATATAGAATGTCGTGTTAAGGTTGAGTCTACTGTGATTTAAAGGAATATAAATTGTGTCACCCAAACGATAGGTGTATCGTTGCTTTTAATGTTAGGTGCTTCGTTTTCTGTATTGTCCTGTTTATTGAAAGTTGATTTACTGCTGACCAAGCTCTTAGTTTTGGCAGATTCTGGACTCTTGTTGTTTTATGTAGCAATGTAATTTGTTTGATCAACTTTAAAGGTACTTAATATGCTCAGTAGGGTGGTATAATGATTGAGCAAGATACATGATTGAACAAATGTTGTGCTTGCTGCTGCTAGTCCAATATCTATGAATACACTTTTGAGTTGGTTCTGCAATGCATGGGTATGCTGATAACATCAGCTTATCGTTTCCCATGTTGCTTTGACGTCATTCATACACATTTAATTACATGTTTATTATATTAATAAATAAGTAAATATATTTTATTTCTCGTTCTAGTTACCTTACTTCTTTTGTTTTATTTTCCAACTCAGTTTATTTTAGTTTATTTATATTCGACCTAGGTAATTAGAATATGCCATATGTAGGACTACTTTTAAGAATCACTTTTTATTGAAATTTTTGACCGATGAAAATAATTGTTTGGAAATTGTAATTAAAAAATCAAATACACAGATTCGTGAAGCTAATGTTGCTTACAAGTATTTCTGCTTAGTCAAGTTAGCTAGTGCAACAGTTGTTGGCTTACAGCAATAAAGCATACCCACGCCATCCATGGTGGCTATTTGAAATGTTTGAAGTAGCTTCAATAGGTTTTCATATACTGTTTTGGTATGAAATATAGCGGTGGGGGCACAAATCGTGCGGCCAATCGTGTTTTGCCGCTTTAACAAAAACTTAATAAAATTCCTCCGTAAGATATCTATGTAGTAAATCTCTAATATATATTCTGTCAAATTTCTACAAAACAAAATGTTAGAATAGTTGTTCTAAGTAAATTGCTTATGAGAATAGATCGGTGGAATCCAAATATCTTAAAATGCATCTGGGTAAAAAAAACGTGCGTCCTATCTCCGCCGTATAAATCGCTATATGGCTAGAACGTATCACGTGAAACAGAGCGAGATCGGGCAGTGTACAGGTCTATTAAAATGGACCAAGAGCGTTAAAACATGAGATTTCAGTGACACGATTTTTGACCTGGCATGAATTTTCCGGTCATGATTGTACATCATCTTCTCGGAAGAAAATGTAACCATGTATATTAGTAACAATAACCATTGTCGTCCGATATTTGTAAATATTTAATTTGCTTTTGAATGCAATCAATGATACAAATCGTACTGCAGAGTTAGCCTTGAGTCTTGACTGAAGGCTCACTATCAGACGGTAAACTTGTTTATTTCCATTAGTGTCTAGTAGCATGACTGGTCAGAAGAGTTTCTGCCGTGCACAACCAATTATTATTATGCTTTCTAAAAAAAAGATTAAGAAATTGTATCGCATATAATCGATGTTCCAAACCAGTACCATTTATGTAAAAATATAGTGCAAACAATGTGATCCATCAAAGTTTATTTTAATGAAGTACTTACGTCACCGTGTTCGAAAAGCATCAGTCATCTCCTACGTTACTGGTGCGATACTGTTAGTCACATCCTGCGTCAGATGCCAAAATATATATCAACCGCACGTTTGACTCATTTTAATTGAAACAAAACAATCTTTGTTGCACGTTTTTGGTCTCTGCTCCCAGTAACCGATATATGTAATTAATGGCGTATTTACAGTAATATCCTGCGATATATCAAAAGGAAGCAGAAACTATTCTGCCGTTTCCTGGTGACATGTGCCCTGTGGCGGGTACTCAAACATATATAACCATAGAAATAGGGCAAACGGGTTGTGTTGTCAATTAATGACGATGTCGTAAGCCAAGACACTCATCAGACGTGTTTAATTGATGACATTGATGAAAGGTTCATCTGTACTGCAGAAAAATACGACTAGACCGCCATTTTTGACAACTGTTTTCTCAATGTTTACAGTTTTTTACGCAACATATGCGCGATGTCAGGGGTCAGGCTTTCAGCCAATAAGCGTCGAGGACCTTGCGTCCTGTGTGAGGGCCAGTGTAAAATTCACTTCTGCAGCATCACACCGGATTACAGACATTCTTTTATGGAATTTTGTTGAAACCTCATCGGCGTTTCTGATTAATAATGTGGTGTGAGCTTTCCGTTTGCAAATTTGTTCACTGCACGTTGCTCCAGTTCAGTCAGCTGTATGAACGAGAACGTGGTCTTAGTGGATGCTAACTTTGTTCACTGCACGTTGCTCTAGTTCAGTCAGCTGTATGAACGAGTGCGTGGTCTTAGTGGATGCTAAGTTTGTTCACTGCAAGTTGCTCCAGTTCAGTCAGCTGTATGAACGAGTACGTGGTCTTAGTGGATGCGAAGTATGTTCACTGCAAGTTGCTCCAGTTCAGTCAGCTGTATGAACGAGAACGTGGTCTTAGTGGATGCTAAGTTTGTTCACTGCACGTTGCTCCATTTCAGTCAGCTGTATGAACGAGTACGTGGACTTAGTGGATGTTAAGTTTGTTCTCTTCACGTTGCTCCAGTTCAGTCAGCTGTATGAAAAAGTGCGTGGATTCTAATTTTGTCTATGGATAGTTGTCGCGTAGTAATTGCAGTGTGGCCGAACGTTTCATATATAAGTCGATATGTGTTTCTTAAAGTATAACCCTCCAAACACTGGCTAATTTTTTTCCAAGGAACTTATTTAGAACTAGTATAGAAGACATCAACATATATAGCCGGATTTTAAGACTCGAGCAATTTGCGAGCGCGAGTAATACGTTTATAAAATATTTTGATATATGGTGATGCCGTGCGTATAAAGATTTAAGTTGATATCATACTATGTTTATTATACTATATTACCTAGTCATATTTTGAACTCTTTTAGTTGTTTTAATTGATGCATTTGTTTAGCTTATTTGCGTTTGTTAATTAAAAATAGAGTGGCTAATGTTATGGCTACATTGACGTCACATAGCCGGACATATATCATTTGATGCCACTGCATATTTAAAAAGCCGTACGGTGGTGTCGCAGTGATCTAACCTATTTACATATTCATGTCGTCAAGCAGGCGTATCGAGAGGAAGGTATATATGTACACGCATGTAAGGATGTGTCGGTTGCTTGATCTATAGTGTCCACACCTCCGGCCTTACGTCGACATGGGTAAGTTAATTCACAATATACCACAATAGTGAATATGTCCTAATGAAGTCGCATGGAAACAAGGTGTAAACACTGAGTTATAACAATTACCCGGGGCGATCGACGGGCTGGCGGCTGACCTAGTTGTTGTTGAAATAGGTCGCACTTTTATTGCAGCGTTTACCGTATTAGTCGTGAGCGCACTGCATTGTTTGTGCACACGTCTGACTTGGGTGCCACGTGCGTGGTGACAAGTCACCTGTGCCTAGTTGCTGGTAATTTTGTATTTCATCTCGTAAACAACGTATATTAGTGGCCATTTTTGCGAAAAGTGCTCTTTCGAGAAAGGAACATGAAATGCTTTATACAAAAAGTAGCCTTGTGGCGTTCGATCCTGTTTTTAAGATTCAAGATTAACTTTATGTCCACATACACATTATATGCATTAATACATTGGTAATATGAATACTATGTAAGGTCGGGGAGACTCCCATTAAGACATATGTTGTCGCTATCACGGGAGTCACCCCACAAATTTAAACTATAACAACATTTACATAGTATGACCAGATCAGATCAGTACATTATAATCATTGCTTTAAGAATTACAAATATAGCAATTATGGATAAAACAGCATGATTCATAGCTTAGAATAATGTAATTTTTGATGTAACTTGGGAAACCATGCACACTGGTGTGTATACATTTTCTGAATGAATATCATGTGTATTATTAGTTACATCTACTACGCAATATCTAATGCATTTTTGGGTAAATTGATGTTTGACTCTAGACATACACAAATCATTTTGTTTACGGGTGTTGTATTGACGAATGTCATAGATGTGCGTGCAAGGAATAACTTTGAAATATTCGGGTAACAGATTGCTAATTAATTTGTTGTAAAATTTTAGTTGCTGGAGTCTGTAAATGTCATCCAACTTTATTAATTGAAGTGTTTTATAAATAGGAATTGTGTGAGCACTGTAGGATATTACTCGCATTACGTTTATCTGTAATTTAAAAATTTTATGTGCCTGATGACCCCCATAAGAGGATACCATAATTAATATGAAGGAAAATATAATAATTATACATAACATATAATGTTTGAAGACAAACATTGACGGTGAGTATGATTTCACTCATTTAGGCATTACCATTAACAACCATTTAAACTGGCAGATTCACACAAACAAATTAACAAATAAACAATAGGAATTATAAATTAACTTAAACACTTTTTACCACTTCCCATCTATTTCTAATACAGGGTATTCGACTTTCTTTTGAGGCATATGAAAAATCATCAATTTCGTTTTTATGGTATTTAGTGAACGTTTATTTGTTTTCAACCAATTGCTAACCTTTGTGAGTTCTTTGTTTATAATTTCAATGCACATTTTTCTTTCTGAAACGTTAAATGCCCTTAGTGTACTAGTAAGGGTAATGTCATCTGCATAAATTACGAATTTTAAAAGGTCATTCGAAAATGCTATATGATTGATGTATATAACAAAAAAAATTGGTCCTAAAATTGAACCTTGTGGCACACCAGTGGTGATAACTGTTTCTTTATACTTAACATTTTAAATGTCTACTTATTGTTTATGATTGCATAATAATAATGATAATAATAAAGGAATCTTATATAGCGCCGGTATCCGCCGTGGAGGTTATGAATGTTTCTATCTAAAACCGTATTGGCTATTATAGTATAACATCTTGGAACGGAAATATTTGTGTATTTGATCAAACAGGATCCTTTCAAAAAAATTGAAATAGCTGGCAAGATTGAAATTGGACGATAACTGTCAAGGTTAGAATATCACCTTTTTGAAAGCCAGTTATAAATTTGTTTGGAAACATACCAGTCATTATGGATTTATTTATAATTACTGTGACTGCTTTGCTAATATCATGTTTATAAATTGTATTGTTTTGTTTTGGTTCATTCCTATTCCACAACTTGATTTTGGAGGTAAGCAATCGGTTATGCTGACACCAGTATCTACTTCAATTGGTTTACAACTGAAGGTGTGAAGTGTTGGGTTTTTCAAATAATATTTATAGGATTTACCATCAGTTGATGTTAACTTAGAGGCTACAGTTGGACCAATATTGTAGAAAGAAACGAGTTAAATTTATTTGAATTAATGCATTTATTGCTTGCTATTTCTCCGTCCACAATGAACGAATCCGATTTTTTTCTTTCTTTGGCAGTGGCGACCATAAGTTTTTAGTTTTAGTACAAGACGATTTCCTTTCTCAACTTGTGCTAGAGCCAACCAGGGGTGAGTATGAGTTAGACATAGTTTTGTCCTCACATAATGAATTAGTTGACAATGTCAAATTATGTGAGCCAATGGGAAGTAGTGATCACAGCCAGATACATTTTACCATCAAAGTAAAATCAGAAAGAAATAATAAAAAGCAGTTCAGAAGACATTTTCACAAAGGAAGTTAAAAGGTAATCAGGAAATATTTAGCAAAGATAGACTGGAACAACACTCTGAAGAATAAGTCAGCAACAGAATGCTGGAATATCTTAAAGATTGAAATAGAGTGCATTGTCCATAAATGTGTTACCTAAAAAAACAAGGGAAACGTATCAACATTGAAACCAAGTAATAAATATATGGATTTTCCTAATGACCTGCAATGTGCTCTAGTTGTGCCAAAGCCTCGCATCTCAAAGCTTACGAAGAAAATGCAACATCAATCATACAGACATACCTTCATTTGTAATGTTTTGGTTGTCATGCGTTCGATCTTACTTTAGAGGTTGTGGAGCCAATGTATTACTAATGTTATATTTACTAATAAATTATTAAACATAATTGTTTTATTAATTATGCGACTAAATGATCTGTCAAAATGATTTTCTTCATTTTGTTTTTTTTAAATGGAGGGGTAATTATGGTTTTATTGGTTTGCTCAAGGGGTAACTGTGCCAAACAGGTTAAATACCCCTGATATAGTGGCACACAATTTACAGTCGGTTAATAAACAATAGTGTATACGGTTAATGATAATAACTCTTCCTTTCTGTATAATTGCATTAAAATAAAATAAAAATTAAATATATAAATGAGACATATAAAAGTATAAGTAGCAGAACTGTGAAGGTGGCATGGTGTACAGAATGTTGTTCTTTCTGATATCACCAGCAAATTGATTTTGGGTAGGCCTATATTGTTTTCAGACATACATTCAAAGAAGACAATGGCTGTTCTACTTCTGATTACGATCATAGTTGTCAACATGTTAATTATCCCGGCTTTGGCAGGTAACGCAATAGTTTCTACGTTTTACATTTTACTAATTTTCATTGGATACTTGATATGTGGCTAGCTGGTATGTTCGAATAGTACAATGTACCAAATATCTTGATTATTTGATCACAAAATTAATGTACGTTAACATCATTGTAGTTATATTTATATTTTATTTTTTTTCCGCTTTTTTTTTACGAAGTAATTTAATCCTGCGATCGACATGTTTACAGTGCGCAAGTTTCAATCTCCTATTTCTGCCAGTTTTATACGATTTCAACAGTGAGTTTTAATACCATATGTACAGAACACTTCGCGATTACACCTAGAAGGTGTATCGTGCATCAAGCTGTACATATGTGAGATATTTTAACTATTTTAATATTCAACTGGATAATTGATCCGTTATCGCCCAACCAGTGATTAACAGGTGACGGACCAGCAGGTAAAAGCTTACCGGTCACCAGTTTGAACAATCAACGGTTCCGCCTGAACGGCCAGACAGCGAGCCTAGCCTGGTGACTAACGGTCTGTGTGATGACTGTTGCTGCTCACCTGTTCTAACTGTACACTTGCCACTAGTCGACGCCACCTGCGATCCGGCAAGTGAAAAGACAACTAGAAAAGCGCGCCGAAAAGCTGCAAAAGGAAAACACGATGACAACTGGAAATACTGCGTAAAGAATTGAATCCACAACGGTAAGAGCAACAACAAAATGGTACAATGCCATTTGTGCCAGGCGTGGGTGCATCCGGAGTGCGTGGGCGAAGATAATAAGGACATCGTAGGGATTTGGTCATGCACATCCTGTCGTACATTACCAACACTTGTAGAGCGTCTACTAGAGAAAACGTCCTTGCTCGAGTCGTTGGTCGTGAAACTCGAGCGATCGAACCAGCAGCTTGTCACCTTGGTCGGTGAGCAGCATCAGGAGATACGAGGTTTACGAGACGACATAAGAACGTCAAGCAAACGTCAAAACGCCGACACCGACGCCGACGCCGACGAAGGGAGACCGCAGGCAGTGACGCTGCTTGTGGGAAGCAGCCTGCTACGAGATGTTCGCGTGGAGAAAACTTCCCATGGAAACCCGATACAAATACGAAGAAAATCGGGCGCCACCTTCACCGATATTGGGGAGATGATTGAAGACGAGGCCAAAACGGAAACGATCAAAGAAATATTCATCGTCGGAGGAACTCACGAGGCAATGTCTGAAATGAACGTTGCCGACATCAAAGAAAACATCGCACAACTACTACGAAAGGCAAAAACCGTGACACCAACCGTGACGGTGAGCAGCGTGCTGCCGTCGAAGCACCTAGCTAATCCAGAACGTTGTGCCGACGTCAACTCGCAAGTGAGGACAACATGCAACGAAATCGACGTCACATTCGTCGACAATGACGCCAACTTTACGTTCCGAAATGGGGCCGCCGACGTTGCTGCTTTCCAGAGGGACGGACTGCACTTGTCTGAGAGTGGAATTGGCAGATTGCTGTCAAATCTCTCCCGGATCAGTTACCGAGGCGCAACCAATGGCAACAACAACAACACCGACACATGGCAATGCCGAGAGCAGCGAACCATGGTCAATCACGCAGAGCGTCGCCTGACAATAACTGGACAGTAGTTGAACGCCGTACTCGTCAGAGGCACACGCTGGGCAAGTGTGCCAAATGTGGTGAGAAGAACCACGTCACTGCCACCTGCAGACACCCCGAGAAAGTGCTGTGTCGTCAGTGCGGGGAACGGAGACATAAGGAAAAACACCACACCCGAACATGCAAATTGTGGACTCTAATACAACGTGGTATTGTGTTCCCAATCCTACAGGAAGCAAAAAACGCAAATGGGATCTGCCCTCCCTAATTAATTTAAACGCCAGGTCTTTGAGCAGTGAAAAAATGGACGAACTTGAAGTAACTGTAGCAACACATGATGTGTCGATTGTATGTGTTAGTGAAACATGGTTTAAAGAGTATATGGATTCTAATAGCCTTACTATGCAAGGGTTTTGCTTGGAGAGGAAAGATAGAGATCATGGACGAGCCGGAGGTGTAGCTTGCTACATTAGAAATGACTTAATGTATACGAGATTGAGTGGTATGGAGGCTCACGATTTAGAGGTAATATGGATTTAGATAATGCCGAAAAAAAATGCCTAGGAAATGTTCAAGTATATTGTTAGCATGTATATATTACACTCCAAAGACGGAGTATTTGAAAATACGTGACCATATAATCACGTGCATAGATATCATGGTACACAGACATCCAGAATGTGGTGTGATTGTAACTGGGGATTTCAATCAGTTGCATGACAACTTTATGAAAACGCATTATAGATTTGTCCAAGTAGTGAATGTAGTAACACGGGGACAGGCGATATTAGATAAAATATGGACGAACATGGAGGAGGTATATACATCGCCTGTTACTATTTCCGAACTTGGGTCATCAGACCACAACATGGTGTTGCTTAAACCAAAATGTAACCGTTTAGTTGACACTGGGTGTGTAACACGTTTAACCGTAAGGTGTATGGGGCCAAATGAAAAAGCCGCATTCGCTATGGCTTTGTCTGCCATTAAATGGGAACCACTATTTAGGCTGGAGTCATGTGCAGATCAGTATTTTTATTATAAAACTGTTATTTGCAACCTCATGGAAATATGCTTCCCTACTAAGGTCGTGACACGGCACACAGCTGATAAACCATGGGTTACAGACTGGTTTAGAGCATTAGTACGTAAAAGACAGCGCGCTCACATGAGTGGTGATTTGAACCAAGCAAAATTATCGCGTAATAAGGTTAACCGCGCCGCTTCGAAACTTAAGTACAATTTTTATCAAACACAAATTGCAGCACTGAATGAATTAGGTTCCCACGATTGGTGGAAAAACATGAAAAAAATAATGGGACTTAAAACAAATGACAATTCATGCATGCAAGGTCTTGCTAACAAAACAACGAATGGTGATTGCGCGTTACTAGCCAGTAGAATGAACGAGTTTTTTGTATCTGTAAGTGAACATTTACCTCGTTTAAATAAGGATCACACAATATTCACAGTAAACGATGAACTGCCAGATCAGTATGTCATCGATGTAATGACTAGTTTTAAAGCTTTACAGAATGTTAAGGTGCACAAGGCTACTGGGCCTGATAACATTCCTGCGTGGGTGTTAAGAAATCACGCAAACGTCCTTTCTCCTCCATTAACTGCTATCTTTAACAAGTCTCTAAGAGAAGGAGTACTCCCTATGGAATGGAAAATGGCCAACATAATACCTTTACCAAAAACAAACCCACCTGTGTCGATTGAAAAAGACATTAGACCAATTTCACTAACTCCAATAGCTGCTAAGGTGTTTGAATCAATAATAATGAAATGGGTGGATGACACAATTGAAGGAGAAATTGATGCTAAACAATTTGGTGGAATTAGTGGAACTTCCACAACAGACGTTCTTGTCGAAATGATACACACATGGTATGAGGCGACTAATAAATTGGACTCTTATGTCCGTGTTGTAATGCTAGATTTTTGCAAAGCGTTTGACCTTATTAATCATCATTTGTTACTAGAAAAGCTACAGTTGTATGGTTTGCCTTCACATATTATAAGATGGATGGCAAAATTTTTACTGGACAGAACTCAACAAGTAAAAATAGGAAATGAATATTCGCATCCTGGTCACCCCAATGGGGGAGTACCACAAGGAACACTGTCTGGACCTAAATGTTTTCTAGTCTACATAAATGATTTAGAAACGCCTGTTCCGTTATATAAATATATAGATGACAGTACATTGTTCGAAGTATGCGACAGAAAGGGTGTATCTGTTATACAAGAATCGGTTGACGTTGCCGCTAAGTGGACATAACAGAATGATATGAAAATTAATTTAGGAAAATCAAAAGAGGTGATCATCTGTTTTGCACAAGACCGCAATTTTCGAAACACTATCCCGAATATAACGATCGATGGAAAAGATTTAGATCAAGTAGACCATGCCAAACGTCTAGGTGTTACAATTTCACAGGATCTGACATGGAATAAACATGTCGAAAATATTGTGAAAAAGGCCGGGAAACGATTGTACATGTTGTATCAGTTAAAGCGAGTAGGATTTAGCCAGAATGATCTGGTCACTATATATGTCAGTGTTGTGAGACCTGTTTTAGAATATGCATGCCCCGTATGGCACACTAACTTGCCACAATATTTATCTGACAGTATTGAAATGATACAAAAAAGAGCATTAAAGTGTATTTTTCCTGCAACAAGTTACGCTGAGATACTCACGTATGTTAAATTGGAGACTTTGAAAGCAAGACGGGACTGCCTTTGCCAAAAATATTTCAATAATATTAAAGTTAGTACACACAGATTAAACTATCTGCTGCCTGACAAAAGGCATACCAAATATGACATCAGACAGAGTAATGTGTACCCTTTGCCAATAACCCGAACAAACAGATACCGTAACTCCTTTATACCATGGGGATTACACAACTGCCAATAACGAATGAAGGGCAAAAGGATGGTATTTATACTGTATGACATTTCAGTGTATTAATACTGTATGACGTTCCAATGTATAGTTGTATTTTATTGTATACTGTGAATCCAACTCAGTTGAGTTGCTAATAAACTTGTGTTATTATTATATAATTAAATGCTGCCATATAATCAAATGCAATAATTGTATAAATAAGAGAGGACATCATTGATATGTTACTGAAATACAAACTAATACATTAATCATACATTCGTGTTTGGTCACACGTTGGCATAAATAGGCAATACCTATATTTACACATCCAGATTTTCCTTCCCATTCAAAAAGCGCGTTACCCTTGCGTACACGGAACCCTGCACATGAAAAACAATTATCTGACCGTTTTCTGTGGATGAGATTCATGATTAGGTGGATACGAATGTACGACCAATCCACCCGGCCGCTTAGGCATCTGCTGTCCTGTCGGTGAGTCGTTGTTAACTATATCTCTCCAGTTCCGCAACAGGCTCAGTGATGTGCAGTATTTCACTGTATCACTCAACTCCATCACTACATACCTATTTTAACCTACGTGTTCACCTTTGTATGATGCATGTCGTAACGTATGTTCATAAGACCATAATGGTTGACAAATGTGTTACTCGTAGACCCACATGTATCTACACTTTGTTTATAATCACCATCGTCATCATCATCATCTTTTTGCATCCGTAGTGTCACGTGGTTGAGCGAACCCTCAGCAATTTGTTTTTACGTCATCTTAAATGTTTTCATACAACGCTCGATTTTATTTGTGAACTCAAATAAAGTACGCATGCATACCAAAGCAATCCCCTAAATACACACTTGAATGGTTCCGCACAATATGCCGAACGATTCCCACCAATACGCGTCCGATTTAAATATACAATTTAAGTAGCGTTAACGGTGCTTAATAAGAGATAACAGCATTGACACTCAAGATGGTAAATGAAAATTATGCTGTTGGATCATTGAAAGTCCAACTTTTCGAACAATCAGCAGATAATGTGTTCCATTATCTTATAGTTCTCTGTAATAATGAGTGCTTTCTGATATCTAATATGTGCTGTTCCTTCACTGATGGTACTTCATGTCTATCGCCGTATACCGGTGCTGTTGGGCTAGCAGTGATGCAGTGAAGAGGATATGTACTGCTCACGTAACTAGGGTTTATTAATTGTATTATTAATTGAAGCAACTTGCTGTCATCCTTGTTACTCCGAGGAACTTACACAATGTGGTTGGGTAGGCCTACGATGGGATTTATTGTAATATTACGGCTTTTCGAACATTTATGTTATTTCTTCATGAAGCGTAAATTGAGATTTGCGGCTCAGGGTCTTTCCAAGTTAAACATTTTATTGCCTTTTGACTAGATGATTTCAGCGACATTTCTAACGCACCCGCCATGTGCACTGTCATTTAGAACGACGAATCTCTACACCATCAAAATGCCGCTGCATTGTTTGGGTCCCATAATAGACAATGCCCAACATTCTGTTGTGTATAGCCAATGTAGCGGATCACCTTGACGACAGGACAAATAAGGGCAATGACGTACGACTATAGCTCCCAGTAACCAAAACCGCGATCGTCGTGCCAGCCACCGGTAGCCAACAGTTGACAGGCCATTCTTCAACGACCGTTATCCAACTGAGACCGGTGTCCCGGGCCCCGATTCAGCCGTGCCAGGATTCCTCAAAACGCATACTGCGCATGCGCGCGAAGGCGCACTAGGCACTTTGATGAGATGTGACGTCACATTTTTCACAGCCGTGCCAGAAGTATCCGCGGTCGTATAGTTTATGTGAATTAGTAGTTGCACGTCGATTCATTTAGTTCTACGTGTTTTTAAGGAGGTATGGTGACTATGGGGGGGGGGGGGGGGGGGGGCAGAGACAACAAATACATGATGTATATGGCATGCTTTAAGCATTAGTTGGTGCAGGGCACACATCGCCCAGACCCAGTCCTGGCAGGAGCCGACAAGTGTCGCCGTCAACGCATCAGGAATGCGATACACAAAGCGGTCAATAAATACGAAATAGACGGTGGGTAAAATGTTAGCGATCCATAGTCCTAACTAGTAATAAACTAACACAGTACAAGTAAACTTATATGTCTTAATTTATTTCTCATTAAATACAACAAAACGTTTCCCGAAAGGACGACGCTATTCGCACAGCTGCTCCGCGAATGGTTATGCTGGTGAGAATAAAATTCGTACTACCTAGTGATTTTATCGTGTAAACAAAATCACAACATACTTTCACAATATATCTATATTCAGCCCTGTATTCTCAAATTATTCGAACGTCGTGCAAACAAACTCTTAGAAAAGTTGTTTTGAGTGAAGTAGGCCTACTTAGACCAAATAAATCAAAAAAGAAAATCTCTCAAGAGACGCCTACTGCCCAAACTCGTGCATCCTATCTGCTGTGTAACTGTGTGTCACATGGTTGTTATACAAGATCAGACACTGTATTAGTAAATGTTTTGTTAAATTATTTGATTTGTTTTATCCCCTGTTGAGCTGAGAAATGTGGTACACGAAGTCGACGAAACATTGACTCAGAAGTCCAGGCCAACTCCTTTGCTGCAAACTCTATGAAATGTATTTTGTTCCCGAGAAAGGTCTGCTATGTTCATTGCTATGAAACAACTGTTTTGTTACTTCTTATTCTTCACAATAGAGTGGTGACCTCTGTGTAAGGTAATTTAATGCTCATATATTATCTTCTTAACATTTGTGTGGTGACCTCTGTACAGAGGAATATCCCACAGTAAGCACATATGTGGGTCTAATTTAAAATAAGGTTGATAACAACAGTATATGATGAAGTTTAGCTTCCTTTAATTGACTCAATAACCCAATGTCTGAAATGGCTAACTGTTTTTCCTATATAATGTTCAGTGTTATGTTTAATTCGAACAGAACAATGTTAGAGCATCAAGAAACTGGCAAACTATATCCCAAATGACGGTTTACCCATTTGATAATTAAATAATAACAATTGATATACCCAATTTAGCAGTAAACCTAAATTGTCTCTTCTACTACAAAAGTATTGATTTATGGCATAATTATTAACCACCACTCTACTGTCTACTGGTTCTTCGCGCCCTTCTAAAGGCTTGTATAGCACCTGGAGATATGATAAAGGTGGCAGATACTATGTATGGAATGTATTATTTTATTTAGTGTTTGTTTATTATACTTATTTCGTGTTCTACGTTTTAGAGGATGATCAGTACATTAAGTTGAAACACTGTTGTATGATGTCTGAACAAGAAACACAACCGACTCCTCCAATGTTGACAGCATTCAGCAAAACCAGACTCCACAAAGACATATTGTTTGATCGTCACTTTCTGGACACGTGCTACATCTGCAAAATAAAAGAACTCGGTTATTGAGAATTGTGAAAAATAAATGTGCTGATGATTGTTTAATAAAGGAAAGGAAGTACAGTGCACGCCACATAACTTGAACTCGGTTAAGTCAATTTTAATTTAAGTCAACCCTTTTTCCTCGACCCTGGCTGTCTTTGTATCTTAGATGGTTTAAAATAATTTGCATAAGTCTGCTTCTCTAAAATCCAAGTTTCAGTTAAGTCGACGCGATTTCCCTGCCTGATCATATTTTTTTCATTCGGTTAACTTGAATTTCTTAAATCTTTACTATTAAACATTTAAATTATGTCTGCAGATATGAATATAAAACGCTATTATCGTATTGATAAAGTGATTTTTGTAAGGATTTAGTTACTCTTTCACTTGACATTTCTCTCACTCAGAATGTTTGGGTTTTACTAACTGATATTTCACTGTCAGTTGGAATTAGTTCTCAGAACACTTGGTAATTTGTTTCCACATTATTTCTGACATTATTCACTAATGCTGTTTGACCACACCGCGCAATGCCTAGGCCAAGATAAATGTTACCATAAAGTCTTTCAAAGACAATCAGCAGCTTGCCTTTTTGAGTAACTGATTAACTTTATAAAACAATTTTTTTTGTAATTAATGGTAGATGCTAATGTCTCGGTTTTAGTTGTTGGTTCGATCCCAACTGGTATTGCACTTTGTGCAAAATTACCTCTGGCATGGGCTTATTGACCGAAACATTGCATCTCCTCTTGTAATTATATTGATGTTGAATTGGAAATGCTCACCAAGCAGTTATTATTTTCAACATTTAATTGACTTTGACTAATTATTTCTGGTGCTGTGGAAATTATGTAGGATAATTGATTACATTAATAAAAATTTGCCCTGGCAATGACATAACATAATGAGTCAAATCCATTATTTTAAAATAATGGCTTACTTTTAGGGTATTTGAATGAACTTATGATGGGCAAAATTTTAAAATAAAGGCATTGGGCAAGGTCCTGCAAAGGCACTTTCCCTAAAATGAATGTACAGTGTATACATATCCATTGACTTAGATTATCAAATTATCTTCAATTCACCAAAACTTAGATAAGCTAGGAAATGTCTACAAGTGTTAATGTAAAGTGTATAATTTGTTATGTCAAGAGCTGTTCTGGAATTTAAGTAAATAAATCTAAGTTTCAAAATCATATAACTAAATTGCACGGTTGGTTTTCTGCCGAGCAGAAAGGTATTCCTGCCGTGCTCATGGCAGAAATACGGTAGAAAGGTTTTTTGTCTGGGGTAACATTTGCCCGGAGGGGCTTTTGTCCAACTACTTGCATTCATGTGTGAATTTTTTTGTGCCCATGTGTACAGGACTCTCTCAGTCCATGTGCACCCTAGTTTTATTACCAGCCTAGACGTCGGCTGGTAATTATAATTATCTATCACCTGGTCATCTTGTGGTCAATGGAAAGTTTTGTTTTGAAGAATGTTCGCATGTTTTCTACTATGAGGGCAAAAACATGCCAACCCTGCTAACTTGTTATGCTAGAAACAAGTATCTTGAGCACTGAATTGGATGATGCTTCAAATGAGAGGTAAACAATAGTCTAATTAATTTACTTTCTTAAATAACGTTACAACTATAAAATAATAGTACTCTTGCTATAAGTACCAACATTTACAAATAATGCTGAGGTGACTTAATAAATATTTCTAGATACTGGAGCACTGGTGTACAAGCCATCCCACACAAACATACGTCAGCGCATCACTATTGATGTGGATGAAAGGAGAAGAATCCTGTGGCAGATGCACTCGGCACCGCATGCTGGCCACATTGACAGTACTACTTCATACACTGTAATCGATTTATGAAGCAAACTGTTTTTTAATGTTGCATGTTTAACAAACTAGATGTCTGATATTGTTTATATATAATCATAAACATCGGTGTTACCTATTGTGTTTTGCATTGAATTTCAGCACTCAAGCCATAAATTAACAATCAAACATTTAGATACACTATATTTGTCAGAAATTTATATTAAAAAATCATTGTAATGAATTTGAATTGTTATAGTTTTTTTACCCAAAAATTATTTATTCTCACATATGCATGTTGCATTTACTTTGTTATTTGTAATGTTTTAGATTGCCAGATGCGATGCATGTCAACGGTATGAGAAGTTCAAGACTGTGGCTCCAAAGCTAACACCAATAAAGATTGTTGAACCAATGCATATGGTTGGGATGGGATAACAGAGGGAGTTATTTGATTATAAGTTTGCTGTTCCACTCATCAGAGAAACATGGAAACTGTACAGGGAACCTTAGCAGTTCTCCAGATTGCGCCACTGTGAATGAATTTAAAATCAAAGTACTGCAATGGTGCCAACTGCTGGTCGCGGTTTGTTGCACATTGCATGGGTGTAAGCCTTGGTTTGTTGCACCATGCATGGGTGTAAGCCTTGGTTTGTTGCGCCATGCATGGGTGTAAGCCTTGGTTTGTTGCACATTGCATGGGTGTAAGCCTTGGTTTGTTGCACCTTGCATGGGTGTAAGCCTTGGTTTGTTGCACCATGCATGGGTGTAAGCCTTGGTTTGTTGCACCATGCATGGGTGTAAGCCTTGGTTTGTTGCACATTGCATGGGTGTAAGCCTTGGTTTGTTGCACCATGCATGGGTGTAAGCCTTGGTTTGTTGCACATTGCATGGGTGTAAGCCTTGGTTTGTTGCACCATGCATGGGTGTAAGCCTTGGTTTGTTGCACATTGCATGGGTGTAAGCCTTGGTTTGTTGCACCATGCATGGGTGTAAGCCTTGGTTTGTTGCACATTGCATGGGTGTAAGCCTTGGTTTGTTGCGCCATGCATGGGTTTAAGCTAGTGCAGAATTAATAATTGAATTGCTGTCAGTATTACTGTTAACTTGGGTTGTTTTGTCTGTAGAACTATATTAAGAGAGTACAGTAGAACTGTACTAAGAGAGTACAGTAGAATTGTACTAAGAGAGTATAGTAGAACTTCACAATGTAATTAACCCTGCAAATTGGCACCCTGTCACTGTGTTAAATTTTTTTCATTTTAAATTACTGTTAATCTACTAAACTCATTACTTTTGTAAAGCAACCGCTCGTCTTTTTCTCTTTGAGGTGGTTATACTGTACAGTGAATTGAGATTGTGCAATGTCAGCTAATGAACTAAGACAGTGTAATGTGTGCAACCGCCCATCTTGTTCTCTTTAAGGTGGTTATACTATACAGTGAATTGAGATTGTGCAATGTCAGCTAGTGAACTAAGACAGTGTAGTGTGTGCAACCTTGGCCAATGCAATTACTGACAGGAGGATAGTGTTCCTCAAAGATCTGTGCAATGGCACCAATGGAAAATTTGTAATGGCAAAGTTATTCAGTGCTGAATTGATTAGTGAAAGAATTCATGTTTTGAGAAACAGTGTTGACAGTTTAATGCACAACATTTGTGACCCACCATGCCAAAATGAGACGCAACTTGAGAAATTCATACCTCAATAATAACTATATTCTCATTTCTTCCAGAGATACAGCTATTTTAATGTTAGAAATACAAAAAGTATGGTTTCAAGAAAAACAGTTTCAAAGTTTTCTCTCAGCTGGCTATGGTTTTTACTTTCTTGACTGTGGTTTTAATTCTGTCGGCTGTGATTTTTCACTTTGTGGTTTCACACTGTTGGCCATAGTTTAGAACATTGTCAGCAATAACAAAAATTGACAGTTGTCACAAAACTCAGTACGAAACGCATGTTGTAACATTTTTACAATTTCCACATCACAACTAACACATGACAGATTTGTCTATTCAGGAATATTTCACAACGGATACTCAATAACAAATTGTGACAGTGTCTCATAACTCATAATGACTATCAGTAAGAATTTTTCGAATGATGGGTCACATATACGAATTCAGCCAACCCAGAGAGGGAATGCATATTTGATAGGTGCCATTGGTTGGTATAATTGGTCTCTGAGGTAAGAAAATGAGATGCTGAGTGTGTGCATAGGTTAATTTGTTAGTAGCCAGCAAGTTTGGCTATGAAGGTGTTGAGTGTGCGCATAGGTTAGTTTGCTAGTAGCCAACAAGTTTGGCTATGAAGGTGTTGAGTGTGCGCATAGGTTAGTTTGCTAGTAGCCAACAGGTTTGGCTAAGGTGCTTAAATGTTTATTTTATGAAGTTGTCGATGTATGGTGTATTAATACACTGGCAATGACTGAAGGCAGTTCAATCCAGTCAGTTGAATGTGTTGCTAATAACACCAAATATTGGTTGGCTGGTTGTTTAGCCTAGATGACTTGTGGATTGGATTTGTTAAATTGTACACCACATAACATGATATTGTACATAATAAACTCAGTTGTTAGTTTAGAAATTAAGTAGAAAACAGTTTATTTTATATAATCAATCAGATTCGGAAGTAATGACAGCCACATGTGTTATTCCACAAGGATCTATGCTAGATCCAGTTCTGTTCATGTTATATTAAAACAACATTGTTAAAACAATAAATATGTTATTTACAGATGGCACAACTAGGTTTCACTTACAGACAAATGTTACTAGGCTTATTGAAGAAGTAAATTCGGAACACAATAGGATATCAGCATGGATTCATTGTAACAAAATATCACTAAACAGAAATAAAACTAATTTATTATATTTACTCCTGAAAATAAGACGATGATCATGATATAATTAAAATAAATGTAATTAGTATAATTCAAGTTACTTCAATAACATGTTTAGGAATTTACCTAGAGGAAACCGGTCGCTACATATTGTAATTCATTTGTATGTGAACCAGTGGCACCCCTTGTAAGCGTTATATATATATATATATATATATATAAATTAAAGCCATTTTTATCACACAATGTGCTGTGCCCTAATGTGTGCAAATAGTTATCCATCAAATAAAGGATAAATAAACATAAAATGTTTACATAAGAAGGCAATCGAAATAAGTAGGCCTACTATATTTTTTATTTATTAAAGCAAACAGTTAATTATGTTGATTAATTTACCACCATTTCAAGAAGAAAGTATTTCGTATGCACAAAAGAATAGCACGACACCGCGGCTGTGCATATAGACAGTGCCGTGCGCCACATATCACGATAGCCTCGGTACTAGTTATAGCCTCAATTATAGATCATGAACAACAAAAAGAGCGCTCTAAATCACACAATTTGTTTGTGTGCGTGAAAATAATCATGCAAGTTATTCCATTTTATTTTTAATATGTATACTAACAATTATACTGGAAAACATTTCGTATTACTAACCCAAACCACCTTAGTAACAACGCGGAATCCTGGCACGTACCTACTCTGGGCCCGCTACCGTCGCGGGCCGAAAGTAGGCGGTGAATCCTGGCACGGGTGAATCGGGGCCCGTGACACCGGGCTTGTTCTGCACGAAAAAAGAGTAACATTAAACAGTCGCACGCTGCCCTGGCTACTGTACATCCTCGCCGTGTGAGGGCAAAGACCGCGCAGCGAATAATTATTTTTGGTGTGCTACTCCACTCGGTACCCCCTAACCCCCGGTGTGTATGTGTTATGAATAAGTTCGTGCAGCCCTTTCGCTGTTTGTATTGAATTTACACCAACTATTCGGTAGGTTGGTAATCCAATCCAATTTATTAACTCACAGGGATTATCACTGTGCGCGTATAGTATATACAATATTCGCCACATCTTGTGCATACAAATTGCTGATTGATGTACGTAATTATTTATTTTACTATGAACACTGGAGTGTCACGACTGCTTGTTGTGTTTAGTCATGTAATAAATAATAAAACGTCAGCTGAATAAAAACCGGGGCGAAGCGGCAATAGTAGACTGCACGAACACGATGAACGAGTAAGACCAGAATGTAAGATATAGCGTGAGATGTGGCTTCCGTTGTGTTGCCACCGTTAAATTATAATTTATTATTATATCGAAAACGGATGTTCAGTAGTAGTGAATGTCGCCTTTTGTTTTTCCACATAATCTCGGCCGAACTATTCAAAACCGACCACAACACGTAGTAGTAGCTGAAGTGAAGTCGCCTTTTCCCCCCACATAATCGTTGTCGCAATATTTGATGCAGGGCACACATCGAATCAAATATTAATATATTTTACTCATGAAATATGCACTCGACGAGGACAGCAGGTATGGTAGATATAATATCAGTTCTTACCCATTTTTTGTCAAGTTATTTGAAGGAATAGACAGGACAGAAGAGAAGAAAGAGGATACGTTTATATCAATGATCAGAATAACACGACACACACATACACACACACACACACACACACTCGCACACGCAAACGCACACGCAAACGCACACGCACACGAACACGCACTATTTATCGTAGCAGCAAATTGTGTGGTCTAACAAAGATGTGGCTTTCTACAGTGGCATGTAAATACCTAACTCATACTATGTGGGGTACGTTCATCGATGCCTTGCTTACCGGGAAAGTGTAATTGCACCTATCGTTCAGCACTTCCTGTTTGGATTTAGTTAGGAGGTCATTATACAATTAAAAAGCATAATTGTGAAAACTAATACTTCACTATTCCAATAAACAAAAGAAAATATATTATTTTGAAAATAAAAAAATAATTAGCCTTGTTACAGTACTGACCGACCAAACAATTACGCGCTCGCTCATTCAACAGCTACCCTTAAGAATAGTGATATACATAACGTGTTTGGCGTTGGTTTAAATATATATTAACAACCATTAGTTTGCAAGTTACACCATTGTTATGCAAAATCAACAACCGTCTATGGTGTCGCAACAACCGTCTTTCATCAATCCGGCACACAAACTCCGACGTTATTATTGGCGACTTCCTACAGATAGCGTATTTATGGCTGAATCCTAAACGTCGGATGTCAATAACCGCAGCGATGCCGTATGCCCGATGTCCAACTCGAATAACATAGTTTGACTTTACAAATAAACCTTTAGACTAAAGTTTGGTATGTATTAATGTTCACTCTGAAAGAAACATAATATGCTGTTTGAAAATATGGGGCACCATAATGCAGTGTACACCGGGAAACTCCCGCATAGAGGACGAGTAAGAAGAAATTAAACATAACTAGCTAATTATAGAATAAGGGTAAATATTACAGTCAGACAGCGACGCATAAAAAACATAGAATACAGGTGTGCATATTAGTTATGAACAGACAGTTCGCCAATTCTACGCCACGTAGGCCAACTGCCACGACGTCATATTGTAAAAACATCCGATGTTTTGACTGCCATAACATGTATGTTATTCTAAAGCCAAACTATGCGTGCGAAACGATTAACAACGGTTGCAGTATTACACCAAATGGGCGTTTAAAGTAGGTGGGACCCTAACCAATTCACCATCGAATCGTTTTACAACACGACAGCTCGAGGCTCGCTTCACATAGCACAGGAGTACAGCTGTCAGGTGCTTTCGAAGAGTTGACCGTCACCGTGAGGTATTTTGACCAGGCAATTGTTACAGTTATCGGCGTGCAGTTCACATTCACATCCACACATGAACATTCGACATATAAGCAGCGTTCTGACTGTCTTGTGAAGCGAGAAACATTTTGACAAAACATCGGGTAGGTAGGTGCATGTTGGTCGTACATGTCAAGTCAGATTATTGACATTAGACGTTAAGTCTTGTAAATGAACGTACTCTAAAACCGCGAGTTTTTTCGTCGTTTGTTCACCTAACCGGCTACAATTTCTTAGTTTTCAAACAGTTATTGGCATATGAGGCAGCGTACTGAAATTTGTGATGAAAAATTGAACCTTCTTCCTAGGAATCATAAATACATTGTTTCACAATCTGCAACAATTTGGCCAGTATACATTCCTGCGGAATACTAATCCGTCGGTGATGCAACCGCGAAATGAACACGTGTCATTTGTTTCACAGGCATTTAGAAGACGTTTATTTCACGAAGTAGCCATGAAGTTCCTAATGTCAATAACGATGGCGTCTCTACTTCTATCGCCAATGGCGGCTATGTCAGATACTATTC
This sequence comes from Escarpia spicata, assembly GCA_963995525.1. Lineage (NCBI taxonomy): Eukaryota > Metazoa > Annelida > Polychaeta > Sabellida > Siboglinidae > Escarpia > Escarpia spicata. The sequence continues at coordinate 29,497,682 of OZ023211.1, forward strand.
TACTTTACCTACATGTTACACCATGTACATATGCGTGTGTGTGTGTGTGCGTGCGTGCGTGCGTGCGTGCGTGCGTGCGTGCGTGTGTGTGTGTGTGTGTGTGTGTGTGTGTGTGTGTGTGTGTGTGTGTGTGTGTGTGTGTGTGTGTGTGTGTGTGTGTGTGTGTGTGTGTGTGCTTGTTGCGTGTGTGGGGTGCGTCCGTGCGCGCGCGTGTGTGAATTTTTTAGTGTAAGTGTGTTTGTTTGTAAGTGTGCGTACGTATGCGTGTTCGTGTTCGTGTTCGTTTGAGTGTGTTTTTTCTGAGTGTGCATGTGCATAGGTGTGTGTATGTGTGAGCTCGCGTGTGTGCGTGTGCATATGCAGGCGTGGTGTTTGTGCGCGTGTGTGTGGACGTGTTTATATTGATTCGTCGTTATCTGTTGGTGTTGCTCCAGTTTTCTCGAAGTGTCCTGAATGGTGTCCGAAAGGAGAACATGCGACCGAAGTGATGAACTCAGAGGGGATTATTGTGTGTATATGTAAAGACCCATGCCAGGTAAACAAATAAAGTAAAATATACGACACAGGTGTCACCGGTTCCTAAATATGCAGGTGCAACAATATAATAACATATATTACATTACTAAAACATGTAGTGTTCTATATCATTCACTTAGCCAAATGATTAAACGAAAACATAGATTAATCGCATATATGGTAATGTTTTAAGCACTGCGAGCGGCATTGTGTGTGGCCCAGTACAAAATAACTATGTTTATTATTACTGTCATTACACGGTGATAAGCATATCAGTCAACACCACAATAATAGTTTGTCGATGCAATTGTCCTTTCTACCTGCTAACTCAACACCGTCACTCTGTTTTCCATATTATGTCTTTGCCAGCAAGGCAATGGCTGCCTGCTTCCTGACAGTTGTTCCTGAAAATATATATCCGTCCAGGCATGTTATTTGTCACAGGGCGTATCACGTCGTTCGCATATGCATGCACTTCCGCTTAAATCAACGTCACAGCTCCTGCTGAAATAATGTTTGCAGAACTTTTGGATGACGCCAGTGTATTGTACAAATAACGTTGTTGACTGCCGCCCAGTCGTTTACCTCCCGAGTTGTGTACCTGTTGTGATACACTTTTCACTTATTATCTTACAGGGCTATACTTGTCCGGCTGGTGAGGAATGTGAACCTCAAACTGTCTACTGCCCCAGGGCGCCGTGTCCACCGCTGCCTAAGTGTGTCAGTAAGTGATGTTTTGGTGGTCGCTCACAAAAAGGTTTCCGCTTGAGGGTTTTGCTACATTAATAGTGTCTGCCATGCCACCACCGTCCTTCTTAATACAGTTTAGCTAGAGCATGCGCGAACAGTCACAATTTACAAACACGACCGTTTTATCTAGTTAAAATGGCTTAGCAAAAACCTTTTAAGTTCTTTATGTATGAATTTAGCTGTAGAAGACCACTATTGGGTGTTTAAGGGTTGTGCATACATAGGTCTGAAAAAACAACAGGTGTAAACTGCTGGGAAAGGAATACAATCAGTGTTCGACATAATGCTTAAATGTTGAGGGCCAACCTGGTCTGTAACCTAAAACTGTTGCGGGTTCGATGATGGATTTGAAGGCCTAATTATACCAGCAATCACGCTGATGATGCTGTCATCTTACAAATATTAATTATATATATATATATATATATATATATATACATAATCAGCAACATCATCATCATCATCATTGTGCAGCCGTACTGTCCCGTGTTTGGGAAATGGCCTCAGCATGTAATTTCCAAATATGCCTGTCTTGCGCTATCCTCTGCCAGATGGTGCCCTTCCAGTACTCGTCTAGTTCGTCTCTACACCGTCTCGCCTGTCTTCCTCTAGATCGTTTCCCTTTGTAAAGTCTCCAGGTTGTGATACGCGATGTCCATCGGTCATCTCGTAGTCTGCTGATGTGCCCAGCACAGGTCCACTTCTGACTTCTGATTTGTTGTATCACATCTATGACCTTTGTCTTCTTTCTTACCCAGGTGTTTTTTCTCTCTGCTGATATGTGATGTTTGGCATACTTCTTTCCATCTTTGTTTGTGCGCTGCTAGTTTGTTTATTGCCTGGATGGTGAGTGCCCATGTTTCCGCAACGTATGACATCGCTGGAAGTACACATGAGTTGTAGACTTGTCTCTTCAAGCAGGTTCCAAAGTTACCCTTGAATATGTCGCGTTGTTTGGCGAATGCTGTCCTGCTGGCGGTGATTCTTCTTTGAATCTCCTTGTCTTGGGTGTTTTCTCTGACATTGTATCGCACTCCCGGACAGACATACCTTTCAACGTTCTCTATCTGCGTGGTGTTGATATATATTAGTGTACCATTTTCTAGCATCATCATTGTCTTCAAATTTTCATCTTCAGGCATTGTTTGTCACTTTCATTAGCTAGCTTCTTCAGCATTTTGTGTAGTTCTTGCGGTGTAGCTATCGCATATGAGTATGTCGTCGGCGTAGCGAAGATGATCGAGATATTCTCCATCTATCCTCGAGCCTCTGGTTTCCTAGGTTAGTCTTCGGAATATGCTTTTGAGTGTTGTCGTAAACAGCTTGGGCGATATGGTGGCACCCTATCGTACCCTCTCTTGATGTTGATCTTGTTGCTCTTTTTGTGTAGGTGGACTGTCACCGAGCTGTTGGTGTAGATGTTTTTCAGGAGTTCGATGTACACGTATTCTATCCCCTGTTCTTGAAGGGAGGTCAGTATTGGTTGAGTTTGCACCGAGTCGAAAGCTTTCTCGTAGTCGACGAAGGCGACCAGAGCGGGATATTATATACCCGGCACTTCTCTTTCAGTTGGTTTACGACATGTATGTGGTCTGTTGTTGAGTACCTGCTTCTTAATCCTGCTTGCTCTCGTGGTTGGTTTTCGTTGATTGCCTTCTCTAAGCCTATTCGTTCGCATCTTTCTGAGTATTTTGCAGATGTTTCATAACAGTCATATCGATCTGTAGTTCTTTAAGTCTTTCTTGTTTCCCTTCTTGCAGATTATCACTATCTTTGCGTTGTTCAGCCATGCTTCAAGAACACCTCGTTCCTTTCTTGCATTTCTTGTTATTCATGTTTGTTGTTCACTAATGTGGCAACATCGGTGGATATATCAACAATGTTTACTATGCTTAATCACAAGCTGTTATTGTCTGCGTTTGCTGCATACTTTTTTTATTTTGGAGCGCCATGATTCGGCTTTCCATTCTGATCTCCCGAAAGATATTGTAACTGCGTGTCACTCGCAGAGCAGCCATAAGGACTGGATGCAGCGAAGAACTTAAGAATTTATTTTTACTTAAATGTTAATATACTAGGTTTGCTTTCCTCTACAGAAACTAAAACTTGCAATTGCAAGCATGGGCCACCGCAATTGGACGAGTGGGGAGAACTGGTGTTCTGTGGCCGAGGCCCAAACAGACAGGATTGTTCACAAGGCTATGAGTGCAAGATCGATCCGGCCGATCGATTCGCTGTCTGCTGCCCTGTCGGTGAGTTGTAATTAACCATGACTCCAGTGACGCAGCACATGCAATGGTAATAATAATAATAATTAACTTTATTTATACATTAGTCTCCAGAGTACGACTCTGTTCAATACTGTGTACAGAGTCGCTAAAATAAAACAATATACATACATAAGACATAGAGGTGTAAACATAAATTTAGTCTGATACTTATTTTAAAATAGCGTCATTAAAATAAACATTATGGCTATAAATTATATATATATATATATATATATAAGAAAGAAAAGACAACATATTTATTAAAAGTGAGACTAAGAGAGCAAAAAGTTGTAAACCAAATTAAAACTCAATTAAAATAGATTGTGCAATGAATAGGAAGATAGATAACCTTAAAACAACATATTACACATTAAAAGCGAGTTTAAAATAGTGCGTTTTGAGGCGTGCTTTGAAAACGTCCATTGATGTGATCAGCCGCAGTTCTACCGGCAACGCGTTCCACAGAAATGGTCCGGCTCGAGAGTAAGATCGCCGGCCATATCGCACCAGATTATATTGCGGCACAGTCAGAAGCGCACGGTCCTCAGATCGAAGTGACCGGCGTGGCACGTAGCGGGTGATTAGTGACGCAAGATAAGCGGGTTTCTGCCTGTGTATGACATTAAACACCAGGATCAATATATTATACTCTATGCGCCATTTCACCGATAACCAGTGAAGAAATTTAAGTCATCCGGTGACGCTCTGTTGCCGGTCACTCCGCTTTATCTGTAGGACAACTCTGACCGCGGCGCGCTGGACCATCTCTAGGCGATGCATCTGGCGGTCAGTGATACCATAGAGCACCGCATTGCCGTAAACCAGTCGTGACGTCACGAGCGAGTGTATTAGAGTCTTACACGCCATAGTCGTCAAGCTTGCGCGTATTTTGGCGATGCGAAACAGGTGAAAGTACGCGCCACGGCAAGCATTGGACACTTGGGCCGACATGTCTAGGCGGCTGTCAAGGCACACGCCAATATTGGTATGCCGACGTTCAAAGTGCGACTTGGTTCTTTATGACTATGGTGTTTATATTTGTGTATATATCGTGTGCCACTCGCATTTATTCAAAGACACTAAACGAGTAACACTTATTCTCATTTAGTTATTGTCTTTTAAGTTGATAAAAAGTACTTGGCTAACGCAAAGGTGTACATAATTGTTTAGCGCGCAAAGTACTCATTGCCTCTCCTCGTTTCTCACAATCACTGCCTCTACGTCAACCTTTGCACTGGCTTCCGGTTGCGTATCGAATCAAACTCAAATTAGCCACTATTACTGCCGTGTCATTCCTACTCAACAAACAACCTATTAGAATAGTCTCCTGCGTTATTCAGTAATCCCGAGGATAGTCACATCATTTGTTTCACAGCAACCTTTTGTTCCTATGGCTAAGCTCAGTACTGACAAATGTGATTTCTCTGTAGCTGCAACCAAAACTTGGATTAACTAACCACATGACGTTCGTATCATCTGAAACAATAGCTACCATTTGCAATAAACACTCTAGATTTATTAGCTTTACATCGCATTCTCTCCTTTTGGCGATCAGTTGCTCTAGTGGCGACTCTTGCGCGTCACTGTTCATGATTTATGCTTACGATTCTTGTGATCTCCCATTCCTGAGACTATAGGCGCTATATAAGTGTATTATTACCATTTCTATGTCTACATAAATGTTGTCATAAGACGTTAGTCGTAGATTCACCAAAACAAGAGTGTCGTACCAGCAACATTTTATATATTCTCTTAAGATACTCTTCATTGGTGACCATAGTTGGTAATGTGAGAGTATGTAATAGGACCTCGTTAATGTTACTACATACTCCAATAATTTTAAAACATCAACTATCTTTTCGCAGGAACGTACGTTTCAAATGCTGACTTATCCTGTTATGTGTATAGTTCCTTTATCTGGAAAACTCTGTAATCCGGATATACACACTGGGAACCAAAATGTTCACATTAACGAGTTCTAATGCATGTAACATTTAATTTTCATATTCTTAGAATTTGTAGTACAATTAGTTTAACTTACAACAAAGCGAACAACATTTGTATGAAATAATGTTTACACTGTGTATTTTATTCTCAGCGTCGCAGCAATGCTTTAGAGAACAAGTGTGGAAGGACTGCGCTAGTTTTTGCCCGCGTACGTGCAAAACCCCCCAACCCGATGTGCATAGCGTTGTGTGTTACCAGATGCGAATGTCCAAGGGATCGTCCCATATTCCACAGAGGGATATGTATAAGACTGGCAGATTGCCCTGCTAAGTACCATCAGTAATCCGCAGTTTCGCATCGGTGCGAATTTACACATGGTTAAACCGTAATACATTGCCATGTTGACAACAAAGTAAGAAGTTAGTAAGATCACGTGGTGCTAACTAGTAGCAATCACCTTAAGTTAATGCAATGATGTGCTGCCGGCCGTGGTCGATGAAAGCAGATCTCCCATCCTTTCAAGATAGACAGGTATCATTCACAATGTATGACATAATCTACAAACATTAAATAGTGTTCATCATTTTGGAAATGTGTTTGAATAGTATGTCAATTATTTTATTATATTATTTATTATATTACAAAAACACTAGAAAACACCGCACGTGATGCTGCTTAAATTTCTTTAAAATCGGCGTCAGACTTTAGGTGCCAAATTACTATTATAAACATATTAATTAGTTTAACACTTGTTACCATTATGACTTCACGTTAACGTAAATACATTTTTATCTACCTATAGTTCTGTGTTTGGAAACATTTATTATACAATTAGAAATGATTAGAAATGAATAAAACAAAGACACTTTGCAAATGAGTATTAATAAACGTTTGACTTATATTCATGACATTTGGCATATAATTATTCCAGAATAGCGATTGCATAATAATCACACAAAGGTAGTATTGTACCATGAATTTATTTGAATATAGAGGGGGAAGTGCATTTAAAAAAAGTGTACCTTTTACATGAAGACGCCTTGCACATATGTCTACACACACTCACACACACACAAGCACGCACGCACGCACACGCACACACACACTCTCTCTCTCTCTCACACACACACACACACACACACACACACACACACACACACACACACACACACACACACACACACACACACACACACACACACACACATAAACACACGCATACACACGTACGCACGCACGCAGATATAGACACAAAGACAAACACGCACGCAGTGGCGCAGTGGCGCAGTGGCGCAGTGGCGCAGTGGCGCAGTGGCGCAGTGGCGCAGTGACGCAGTGACGCAGTGGCGCAGTGGCGCAATGACTACGGTACAGGATTCTCCATCGAGAAAACCAGGCTTTGAATCTCGTGCTGCCATTTCTAATATTTGGCAAGTTTGCTCACTCTACACTACTCCAGTTCAGTCAGTTGTATGAATGAGTGCCTCTGTATTTACAGTGGTGGACATTTTTGGAGAGCAAAAGAAAGATGAAGATGAAGAGGGAGAGGGAGCGTGAGCTGGAGAGGAAGAGAGAAAGGAAGAGGGAGAGGAAGAGGGAGACGGGAAGGGAGAGGAAGAGACAGAGGCAGAGACATATGGCGAGGGAGAGTGGGAGGGAGAGGAAGAGGGAGAGGGAGAGCGAGAGCGAGAGGGAGAGCGAGAGGGAGAGGGAGAGCGAGAGGGAGAGCGAGAGGGAGAGCGAGAGCGAGAGGGAGCGCGAGATCGAGAGGTAGAGCGAGAGGGAGAGCGAGAACGAGAGCGAGAGCGAGAGGGAGAGCGAGAGGGAGAGGGAGAGGGAGATGGAGAGGGAGAGGGAGAGGGAGAGGGAGAGGGAGAGGGAGAGGGAGAGGGAGAGGGAGAGGGAGAGGGAGAGGGAGAGGGAGAGGGAAGGGCGATTGAGAAGGGGAGAGAGAGCTGCAGGAGAAAACCAATATCGAATAAAAACGCGTCTTACCCAGTTAAGCATTTTAATGACTTCTGCCTTCAGCAACATTTCCATCGCAGCCGCCATATCGCACGGTCGTTTGGAACGATGACCTTCGCCACCTTACCTAACACCGTGATCGTCGTGCCAGTCACCGCTCGCAAACCAGTGACAGGCTATTCTTCAACGACCGTACTCCAACTGCATGCTGGGTTTTTCAGAACGACAAATGAGCAACAGTTGCACACATGGAATCTTTTTATCCCTACTGGGTAAGGGTAATGTGCGAGCTGGTGAATGCGTACTTATTTAATACGAACACAATTACGCAAATAAAAGCTTGTTGGATTTGGTGATAAAATAAAGATAATTAATAATAATTTAGACTACGTGAATACAGTGGTCGAGTAAGCACAGAACGTGATGATCAGCGTGAGGTTCGTGCTTCCTTTAAATTACATAACTACTTATAATCGAACTTGCGTATGTATCAGGGTAGGGTTTTTCTCTTAGACTGCTTGAACATCGAACGCCAAACTTCCAGGGATTAATCTACGACTGCTAGAGTAGGACGTAAGACGTATGTCGTTTCAAAGTAATCCACACACACAAGCAGATATATATATATATATTCAAAATACCCCCTATATATGTATACATATACAGATATGAGGTATTTTGAATATATATATGTATATATATATATATATATATATACATATATATATATGTATATATATATATATACATGCACATACACAAACACTCACACACACACACACACACACACACACACACACACACACACACACACACACACACACACACACACACACACACACACACACACACATACACGCACAACAATTCTTAATATGAGCGTAAGACGAAAAATAAACTTCTTGAAAATGGCGCCTGCGTCATAGACTTGACAACATAGAAAAGATGCAGACATAATTAACATATTATCCTTCACGTGACCTGTTGTCTAGCAAAACCTCCGTCAAACCATCAAAAAATGGATGCCGAACACCTGGTGCGTTCGTGCTGATATTTTGATTGAAATTCCGTCCCAGAAGTATTTCACTAAGCAATGTAATTCACATATTTGCCGTTAGCAACATCGTTGGCGAAGGTAAAGTTTGACGTAGGTCACGCGCAAACTTTTGATTGTGAAGTATACAAACCGCGACATACTGGATACATCAATAATGCTTAAGTATGCCCTCATGCCAATAGCATATAGCAATAGCAATATTATTTGAGAAGTCTACACTATAACGACTAGGACCTATCGATGGACGTAAATTTCGCATTCTCTTCGTCGCTCGATATTTAAAAAAAGTGTCTACGAACGCGTTATGGGGTTCATGTGACGATGGTGTGTGTTTTCATATATTTGGTAAATTTTACTTTCACGACTGTCTTCTATCAAGGCATCCCCTCAGGTGACGCACACTTTGCTGGTAATAATATGGTAACTTATTTTGCCTCTAAATCCTAGGAAAGCAAGTATGTTGACTAGTTGTGACTGAAGTGAAGTCGGATGGTTCTTTCTACGTAATCGAATGAATTGCGTGCAAACCTTCACTTTGTCACTCGGTGCTTCATGATTGCGGTATCAACTTTTTGTATATATTGCGTGTCGCTCGCATGCAACGGCGCTAAAGGTTTAACTTACCACTTATAACGTATGCACTCTCAACGGGTTTGGCAGACATGGTGTCAGTTTTTACATGTTCGTGTGTGAAGTTATTTGAAAGCATAATTAGATTGACGTGATTTTATATTATCTGGACAACTGAATCATATAATGCGTCGTAGCAGTTATGTATGTTATCTAACGAAGAGATAGCTTTCCACCGTGATATGCAAACTCCGATCACTCGCTAGACTTGGACATATTCAACAATACCTTGATAGTTGAATGCCACCTATCAGAGAATAATTCCTATCTGGATAGGATTACAAATAACAAGCATTTTCGTGAACACCGATACATCAGTAACTCAACAAACATAAGAAAAGAAAAAACATATCGTTATCATTATCGTTATCGTTATTATTATCATTATTATCCCCATTATTACTGACGTTACGCGTGGTTGATCATGCCAACCAATATTATCATCCCTGCAATTGTCCTTCTACCTGGACACTTATCGCCTCCCGTCTTACCTTAGTCTTTGCCAGCAAGGTAATGGCAGCCTGCTTCCTGACACATTGATCTACAAATACATGCATTTGTCCAGTCACATTATATCATTGTCGTATTCCGTCGTTCGGTATAATATTTGCAGAACATTTGGTTGACGCCAATGTACAAATAACGTTACTGACGGCAACTCAGTGGGTCGTATATCGGGTTGTGTACCTCTCATTTATTATCTTACAGGGCGTCAAATGTAAGTAGGGTGAGGAATTTGAACTTAGGACTGAAGTTATGTAGTTAGTGATCATAGCCTTCATTTGACTTTTGTCAGATTGGGATTGTGTAACACGCATGCCAATATATTCGATCTGTAAATATAAATATAACTCGTCAGTATTCCTACGTAGACTTTTGTAATTTGAAAATGTTCATTCTGTCTCAGATTTCTGGCATGAAACGGGCATGCTAATAAATACTAATTTACAGTATATAATAATAAATAATACTGCTATTTACGGATACATTTATCCTCCGTTCGCAGTACATATTGCATATTTTGGTTGCCCATAATATTACTCGTTTCTAGAAGCTCACACACAATACCATCGACAAACAATAGTATCTCCTAAAAGGTAGAAGCCTAGACGCGCAGGGAATAAAGTAATTGGGCTAGTCACTGGTCTTCTGTGAACACCATCAGAAAAGCCCATCCTCCGCACAGCGCTAGATACACACACACACACACACACACACACACACACACACACACACACACACACACACACACACACACACACACACACACACACACACACACACACACACACACACACACACACACACACACACACACACACACACACACACACACACACACACACACACACACACACAGAAGACGATTTCCCAAGATATTCGCATTGGCACATGCTATGACGTAAACCTTAACTAGTTTCTCGTAATGCAAGATTGTGTTCCTTGCGCAAACTGCAATTGACAGGATATATTATGCGAATAGTAGAAACACAACATAATATTATTGGTTTCTGCAGACATACGTCTGGGAAAGGCAGGTGTGAACAAGATACACACATGGTAAAACAGATGTCTTGATCAATGAAGTAAAATATATACCTCACAATACGGTTTCCTAAAATAGTATCAAAAGCTAATGTTTAAGATATATTATTATGTTTAATCAAACAAATTAATATTACCAAGTATTGACATTCAATGTTTTTTGCAAAACTGATCCACTCGACCGCTTCGCCGTCTGCTATCCTGTTCGTGAGTCGTAGTTAATCGTGGTCGTCCATTGGCATAGCAGCTCATGCAATTGCGTGCAAACGTTCACTGCGTGACTCGGTGTTTGTTAAAAATGTCGAAATCGGAGAGAATGTTAATTCCATGCCCATCATTAGGCCACAGTTGTGAGAATTGTGAAATAATATACCTCTAAGCATGATTCCGTCAGCGTGTCGCAAAATCCATGACGCAGAGGCCGTTTCCCCGAAGTATTTTTTGCGGGTGCGTGGTTCTTGTGATTGTTAATTTACATTTCATGTATTACGCTCACATTGCGTTTTACGTTCCGAATAACTGATATACCCAATACCAGTTGTGAATCTTGACATATAAGTGGTTTTATGAAAATATATAGATCTTACTTACTATTTGTAGTGTCGTAAATTAATCCTTAAAATTTGGCGCTCGAGATTCAAGCCGTGTAAGAAAATAACGTCAACTTACCCGCATACATACGTATGTTTCCTCGATTATAATTACATATCAATAAGTAAGTTAATAAAAATTTGATTTATATGCAGTTGGTTTTCTTTTCGCTTCGAATGAAGCAATATGCAGGTGAAATCAAAACGTTCTTACTCATAGAAATGCACTTGACTCAATCGGGATGTTGGTATAATATGGAATAATACAATATATTGCGTGTGGACGATGTGCTAGCATCGGATAGCAGTGTATGAGTGCTGCAGAAAAGATTGACTATTATCCGCACACAGTGTGCTATTTCCATTATGCAACAACAATTGAACGTCCTTGTATTGCACATTTCCTTCTGGAATTGTGTACATTATCCAACCGAGCTATTGAACAGCTATCTCGTTCTCAGATCGTATTGTATGAAACCTTTTTGGGCGTCGAGTTTACTTATTGAACTGGACGACGTTAGATTGCATACAAAGTGTTTAAATCATCCCAACTTTGTGAGACGACGATTCCAAATGTAGTAAAATATTTACTACATGAATACTTGAAAGGTCATCTCTGCTTACCGTTATATACGATTACATAATGTCAGCTTTAACATGTCCGTCAGACAAGATATTTGAAAGCACAATTGTCCGAAGTGTGTTGATTGTCTGTTAATTGAAAACTGATATTTGCTGAGTTGTTTGTCTAGCGAAAACATAAATTTCTACCTTGCAATGCGAACACCGTACACACGGTGAGCTGGGACTTGTCCAACCTACTGCTTGGTTGGCCTAACCATATCGGGAAAAGTTGAAGTCCCTCTGTTCACCCTAATTTTTGGTTGGCCTAACCATATGGGGAATAAGTTGCCTAATACTTCCTAGTAGGGCTTGGTTACAAGTTCATCTTAACATAACAAACACACTCATACAAAACTGATACATTACTATTTGAAAATAAAATTAATTAATTTTGTAGAAGTACAATTTTATAGAAGGTAGCTGAACGATACAACTGGCGCACGCCATTTGACAGTCTATGTTAAGAATATACTGAGACGTCGTGGAGTCGGATTCAACTTATAAGTATATTAGCTTAAACAATAGCTAGTCGTGATGACCTTTCACATATTCGTGTAGGTCATATTTTATAACTAAACAAATACTGCGCATAAACGTATAATAGTAGTATGCGTCTATAACTCAGCCATTACAATTCCCAACATTGCTGTTTGCGATGTCGACTTTGGTGGTACCGACTCAACACTGCCTTTTTCTAGAGGGCCGTTCCCCTACGGGTGATATCTGATTGTTGAATTTCTTCTCAAGAGGGCCGACCATAGGAACGAACATTAGAAGATCAAAACTCTATAGACGGGTGTAAGCTGTTAGTCATCCTTAAAACGAGTTGACGTAGAAAAGACGTTTTTATAAAACAGCTGCAATTGTTTATGACCATTGCATGTCGCCATTTTGACACTTCGTTGGCAAAGTGCAAAGACGCAGTAGCATTTCAAACACATCCATTGTTTACTATGACCGTAACATATTTGGACATTGCGTGTGTAAGGCTTTATACTGGATGACTTGAAAACGGATAGAGTTGTTGGTAGAGGGTGGTAATCATAATCGTGTCGGTCGACGAACCGTTTTATTACAACTTTGCCCATGGCATGGTCAATCCAATCTAACAAAACTGATACAAATGTTGGTAGTTTTCTAATGTAGGCAAATGATTGAGTGTCACAGTGGTGTAGGCTTACCTCTAGGACCGTTAATAGGCTATGGATATAACATCCGGTTGGTACGTGCCTGCCTATCAGAGTAGCGTATCGTTGCTTGTTAGAAAATGGCATATTCCAACAACAGGAGATGTTTCACTTGTTGATTTTGGGAGCTGAAAGGATGTGGTTGTGTTTAAAGACTGATTTGAAATTGGAGCACGACACCTAATTAAATGATACTTAAATCGCACACAAAAAGTTAACAGCTCTACCTAACAATCCTGATAGCATTAGTTTTCCACACAACTCCATTTTTCTGTACGGTCGAGGTATTGACGCTAACCTGCCTGCGATGCTGCAGCGTTGTCTTACACTTGTCATTTACAGCGCGTTTTATTTATGTTCTATGTACTTACAAGACTTACCGTTTCTGTCCTGCGAAGTAGTCAACCATGACGCTCCTAGTGTCAATGGCGATCGGGTCTCTACTTCAATGTTGCGCCGTGTGTGTGTGTGTGTGTGTGTGTGTGTGTGTGTGTGTGTGTGTGTGCGCGCGTGTGTACGCGTGCGTATTTATATTTTAATTATACGTGGTCTTCTGTTGTTGCTGCACCAGTTTACGAGTTGTGCCCAAAATTCTGCCCGAAGGGAGAATAGCCGACCGTACTGAGGGGCTCGGCAGGTGACACCGAGGGCATACGTAAAGATACTTGCTAGGTAAATAAATAAGGTAAACCTTTGCGTGAACTGTCATCACCTGCTAAGAAAGCATTCACAAATACACGATAATAGAATTAGTTTAATTTCACGGTTCGAAGATTAATCCATAATAGTTTGGCACACAATATGCAAGCCGTCTAGGGGGAAACAATATAAACATATCTACACACAGGCATTCACGCACCCCTCCGCACATACGCACGTACATATGGCTCGATTATTGTTAGATTACACGCCAAGCGCTGTGGACTGGTGCTACATGAAATAAATAGTCGTTGTATAGTATTAGTGTGTGCTAGTATCAGTATTTATTTGTTTATATGTATATTTATTTATATGTATACTATCCACAATAAGAAACTGTGCATGATACAAAAATATTAGGCATAAACTTTAAAGTCATCGTGTTATTGCCACGTGAAAATAATGGCATACATATTACACTTACATAACACTTTTGTGTGGACAGTTTAAACCATTATATTTTTTAAATAATGGTTTAAACTGTCCACACAAAAGTGTTATGTAAGTGTAACATGTATGCCATTATTTTCACGTGACAATAACACGAAGGCTTCAACGTTTATGCTTAATCTTTAGGATCAAAGTTTCAGCGGCAAACTTCACAAGATTAATTACGGGTGTGTCCTCCAACTGGGTATGGAACTTTTGTGGAATGTCAGGCTTGTGCTTCATGTGTTTTTCCAGTTGGGTTTTGCCTGTTACGAAAGACCCCACAGGAGCATTTGTTTTCACACAATGGCGTTGCCTGACCTTGCATTATGTAACTTTCCAATGAAAGTAATTTTATGGTATGGTCTACATGTCCCTGTTTCATGTTAATCGACATTGAACAAAATCAGTCCATTACATTATATTTCGGTGCCTTTCTTCCTATACACAGTTTCTTTTTGTGGCTAGTATATATGTGTGCGTGCGTGCGTGCGTGCGTGCGTGCGTGCGTGCGTGCGTGCGTGGATTGATGTGTCGATAGGTATGTAGTATATATATATATATATATATATATGTGTATATATACGTAAGTATGGTAATACAACAATCATTTGATAATTTATCTCGTTTTATTAATACATATTCATTAATTTGTAGTTTTCATATAACTAACTTGAATCGTTCTATATGTTATCTGTAGTTTCTTTTTAGTTGTTTTTTAATGATATATTGAACGTATGATCGATTTACAGCGCCATGAGTATGTTATCGAAATTGCGCTCTATAAGTAATTGTAATAGTAGTAGTAATAATAATTATTATTTTGTGTAGCGATTTTCAAATGTCAATAACCATAAAACTAAATAAATACAGCCAGCGATATATTATCAACTACGGCATTATTATGTTTACGATGGTATATAAAAACATTAAAGAATTCCACGTATAACTTATAAGTAGTATTCAGCCACCAAGGTTCCCATCTAAACTAAGTTAGTTAAGTTACTAAGTAGTGTAACTGAGTAGGGCATAGCAACACATAAGTCTATGACTTCAGCTATGTCCTTTCAGCAGCAGCAGCAGCAGCAAACCATACTGTGCATGTATTATGTTGTTGTTGTTGTTGAATAAACGTTCATTCATTCAAATACATTCTGATAGGTATATGGCGCCTTGCAAGCGGCAAGTCAAGGCAAAGCAACACTTGGTATGCGATCACTGCCACAGCTGGGTACATTTTGCATTGTCCGGCTGTGGGAAGTCATGGGCAGAAACCATGGAGGAAGGATTCACCTTTCAGTGCATTGGGTGTTGGAAGGTGGAGTGTCTGCAGAAGGAGATAGTTAGGTTGACAGATATTGTGATGGGAATTAGCAAGGAGACAGGTCGAATAGAGAGAGATGACAGGGAGAGACGTGAGAATACTGCAAGACTGAAGGAGAATAGCAGTGGCAAGAAAACTTAGGAAAGGAGATTGAGAGGAGGGAAAGTGATTGGAGGGGAAGAAATTGGATAATCGACGACAGAAAACGTGAAAAGCATGAAGGTGACAGGTAAAGATGGGACGAGAGAGGGGAGAAGAAAATGAGATGGGAGGAGAGACGAAGGGACGAAAGGAAGTGAGAGCAAAGGTGATAGAAGACAAGTCGATAAAGGGGACGCTGACAGGAGGAAAGGTGACAAGAGAAAAAGCGACAGGAAAGAAATGATCGGAAGAGAATATGACAGGAGAGAAGACGACAGGGTGAAAAGACAACAACCAGACAGATGTAAACCAAAAAAGGAGCTACTCTAGGGCAGTGATTAAGGGGGCAATGAGGAAAGAGAGGGTGTTTATGGGCGACTCCATTATGAGAAAGTCGGACAAGACACTGAGCGAGGGGAAGGACATCGTTGTTTGTTTACCGGGGGCTAGGATTGAAAACGTGACTGACAGGATATAGAAAGTATTGGGACTTGGCAAGGGAGGGTCTATATTGGTACATGTAGGAATAAATAATGCAGACAGGGAGGGAACAGCTTGGATAGTACATAAGTATAGACAGTTGGTGAGTAAGCTAAAGAAGACAAGAGTTGAACAGATTATTCTGTCAGGAATTTTGCTAGTAATGGGAGGAAGGGGGGCAACGTATAGAAATAGCAATAGGATGGCGATCAACGCACTAGTTGAGCAGATGAGTGTAGAAGGGGGGTGGGATTCACATATTTATGAGGATAATTTGTTGGGAGGGAAGATATGTACATGAGAGATGGCCTCCATCTTAGTGGAAAGGGGTCAGCAGTTTTCTCACCTGCTGCGATCTGTTGACAGTGGAACAGGTTGCATCTATTTAAACTAGATTCGCAGGGGGGACTCATAGAAAAGCCTGAGACTGGAGGCATAGATAAAGACAGCAAAAATAAATCAGCAAAGAACAGTCTGGAAAACTCTTCTGAAGCTGGATATAAATGTGTTTGTTTAAACGCAAGGAGCATAGTAAACAAAAGAAATGAACTAAACATTATGGTAGAAGATATTGACCCTCACATAACAGGTATAACCGAATCCTGGACCACCACTGATATATCAGATGCCGAATTGGGACTGGCAGGATATGTAATGTTTAGGAAAGATAGAATAGGAAGAAAGGGAGGTAGAGTTATTTTATATATTAAAGAATCTATCCAGGCTTATGAAATACAATTATAAAGAGAAGCAGATTGCGAAGAAGCTGTTTGGTGTAACATAGTTACAGGAAACTTAACGTTAAAAGTTGGATTAGTTTATTGAAGTCCAAACATAAGCATAGAAGAGAATGAAAAAACACAAAACGTTATAAGGAAGTAAGCAAACGGGACTGTATTATTATGGGGAATTTTAACCACGGTCATATACAATGTAAATCTCTACAGAGTATGGGGATTGAGGACCACAAGTTTTTTGTTTTAGTTCAAGATACTTTCCTTTCTCAAAATGTGCTAGAACCAACCAGGGGTGAGAATGTGTTAGACATAGTTTTGTCCTCACAGAATGAATTAGTTGACAATGTCAAGATATGTGAGCCACTGGGGAGTAGTGATCACAACCAGATACATTTTACCATCAAAGTAAAATCAGAAAGGAATAGTAAAAAGCATTATAGGAGAAATTTCCACAAAGGAAGGTATAAGGACATGAGGAAATATTTGGCAAAGATAGACTGGAATAACACATTAAAAAAGAAGACAGCAACAGAATGTTGGAATATTTTAAAGAGAGAAATTAAGTGCATAGTCGACACATTTGTACCCTACAAAAACAAGGGAAACGGTCCAAAAAGAAACACTTATCGAAAGAAGCCATTAGAAAATTAAATATAAACAAAGGATGTGGAAGTCATATAGATGTACTGGAAATGATGTTATAAAGAAGCACTTACCCAAGCTACAGCTGAAATTAGAAATCCAAAGAGAAGCTATGAACAACAATTAGCTTGTAATATATAACATAACAGCAACAGTTTTTATGTGTATGTTCGAGGCAAACAGAAAGTTCAGGTCTTCTTAATGGCAGAAGACCTAAGTGAGTATTTTAGCTCAGTGTTTGCCAGGGAAGATATTACTGGCAGAGGCTAAGTTCAAGGGGGCAGATTCATACTATTTAGGACAATTAATTGTAACCCCGAAAATGGTAGCTAAGAAAATAAAGACTATGAAGGATAATAAATCACCTGAAGTGGATGGGACTCCGCCCAAACTACTATTGGAAATTGTAGAACAAATTAGCGTACCGCTTGCAACAGTTTTCAATTTGTCATTAGAAGAGGGAGTGGTTGCTGTAGAATGGAAAGAGGGAAACATTATACCGTTATTTAAAAAAGGTTCGAGAAACAAGTGAGTTTAACATCAGTGATTTGCAAATTATTAGAAAGACTATAAAAGATCACATGGTGGATTATCTTGTTAAACCCATATCAACATGGGTTTTTTAAAGCGAGGTCATGCTCAACAAATATGTTATGTTTTTTGGAAGACATCACTAAATGGGTAGATGAGGGATCACCAGTAGATATTGTCTATTTAGATTTTCAAAAAGCTTTCGACAAAGTACAACATCAAAAATTACTGCCTAAGCTAAAGGCACATGGCATAGGAAATGATATAATAAATTGGATAGAAAAATGGCTGATTGACAGAAGACAACGTGTAGTAGTTGATGGGGAGGCTTCAAACTGGAAATCGGTATTGAGTGGGGTACCACAGGGATCAGTAGTAGGACCTATATTATTCTGAATATATATCAAAGATTTGGATGATGAAATAACAAGCAAGGTGTTGAAATTTGCGGATGATACAAAAGTGTTTAGAAGGATTAAAAGTGATGGAGATAGACAACATTTACACGATGATCTTGACAAGTTGATCAAATGGTCTGAAAAATGGCAAATGCTATTCAATTTTGGGAAATGTAAATGCCTCCACGCAGGATATGGGAACGAAGAGGTAGAATATACAATGTGGGTACTATATTAAGTACTAATGTAAAAGAAAAGGACTTACGGTTAACCATTAGTGCTGATATGAAGGTTTCAGAGCAGTGCGGAATTGCAGCTTCATAGGGAAATCAAATCCTTGGATTAATTAGGCGAAACATAACGTATAAGGAAAAAGAACTAATAATACTGCTTTTCAAAACAATAATTAGGCCTCAGCTAGAATATTGTTTTCAAGCGTGGAGGCAATATCGCAGGAAGGACATAGATATGCTAGAAAGAGTACAGAGGAGAGCAACTAAAATGATACCAAAACTGAGGGATCTCAGTTAAGAAATACCCCTAAAAATGCGGCTTAATAACACTAGAGACCAGGAGATTAAGAGGAGATCAGATAGAAGTGTTTAAAATAATGAACGGTTATGAAAATATTGAAAGAAATGTTTTTGTTTTCAGTTGAAAAAGATAGAAGGACTAGAGGACATGAAGGTACATTAGCAAAGGAGCAGTGTAGATTATATATAAGAAAGTTTTCATTTTCACAAAGGACTGTAAATTAATGGAACATATTATCTGCTGATTGTGTGGGTGCTAGTAGCGTGAATATGTTTAAACATAAAATCGACACATACCTCAGAAGGGCGGGATATACATAGATAAAAGGGTCGGGCTCTCGATAAGCCAAAGGGCTTCCTTGTCCACCTGCCACCTAGAGTTAATTCTCTGGGTGGCAATCTTGTTAAATCTTGTTAAATTCATCCCATAGAAAACAACCGGGGGAAATCGGACACAAGCCTAAATCTACGAACCACCCGATAGTACGTCTACACAATTTCAGTCCGATAGATATAAAATTATCGGATGTATGCTGGGTGTGCAGAGAAAGCAACAAACAAACACAGATCCATGATCTGTTTTATAATATAAACTGCCAACATATTCTTCCTCTATGACATTGGGGCTAAGTTTGGGCGAGAGGTGACGGGAGGGGGCGCCTAAAAGAATATTCAATTTAGATAAAGGACATGAAACAGTAACACTTGCAAACAAATATAGATATAGACTACTGAAAGCAGCAACACCACCTTTGTAAGCAAACGTAGTCTTTAATCACACAAATTTCAAAATGATCAACATTAATTTTGATTTTTTTAAAGGATATTTCAATACATTTCTAATGATATTTTCTATTACAATGTTTACTTAAAGGAAGTTCTATATAGCACTAAAATATGTAGCCACACGTAAAAGTCACAAAACATTTTTCGTTGATTATCATAATGTCATCCTACACTGCCATGTTTTTCAACGGTATCGTATGGTTGCTAAAGGGGCACATAACCCGTGCAATTTCTCAACGGAGCAGACCTGTGAATTAATGCTTTCTGTGGCGCCTACGTGGACATTTTCGCCGCCTGATGCATCTCCCTCTGTAGAGAATGGGACGTTTACGCGGACACTCGCATCTTTGAACGCACATCTTATTGCATATCGGGTTGGGTATTCTGCACGTGGGCGTGCATGCGCTTCCACATTTTTTCCACACTTGTCCACGGCACGGGCATCGCACTTCAAAAGAAAACATGAACGGACACCTGATTCCACGAGTTCCGATTCGCTACATTTTAATTTAAATGATTGTTCGGTGAAGATTAATACTTTAAATACAATGTGTTAATTCTGACATACAAAACGTGGCCTGTATTGAAGGAAACAATTTAGAGGAAAACAAAAGGCATTGTTATGCACATATGCCTCTAGAAGAGTTGATAAACTAACCATTATGAAACACAATAAAAATGCTACGCCTGTAGTTTACTAGACTAATCTTGTTGAAGAAACATAGTTTGAATTGCACGGAGAGCGCCACTGTGATAGAAAGTCTAACGACGCCTTTTCCTGCTATTCCCAATTCGCAAGTAGCTAAATTGAGAAGAGTTTCCATAGCCGAATTTGTTGCTGTAACTACAACAACATACGAAATACGTCAGTCTGGTGCACTGTACGGCATTACAACAGTCATCACAAATGTAACTCTGAATCGAAAGGAATACGGAAACCATACTATGAGCTGGTATATTCATATACATCTCGAGGAAACAGTGATATTCGACGCTTCTCCGCAACGTCAAGGTTTTCTCTGGGGGGCAAGCCATATGGGTCTGCCCCCATTAAATGAGAGCTTGAATGTTGGGTTTTGTGGAGAGTGTCAATGGCGGGTGGAAATGTACATTATATGACACGATTAATGTGTATGTTTGTAGACCGTGAAAGGTGTGTGGAATTGAAGGGTAGAGTTTTGTTTTCTGCCTCCCCAGCAGTAGGCGGCGTGGTGGCAAGCACGCGCTGTGTACACTGAGACACTGGAGTCACAGCTAACAACGACTCACTGACTGGACAGCAGACAGCATATCGGTCGCCCTTTTCAATCTTGCACTCAAAGCCTCTTCCACAATCCTGTCTTTTCGGCCCACGTCCGCAGAATACTTGTTTCCCTCTTTTGTCACATTGCGGTGGTCCATACTTGCAAATGCGTGCTTCTTTTCATGGAAAAGGAAAACATGGGTGTAAACATTAAGGTGGTGATATCATTTAATAATAATGATAATGATAACGTAATGATAATGATAATGTAGTGACTACTTTAGCACCAATATCCTCGGAAAATCCACACTCAGTGGCGCAACAAATCCAAAGGATTAAGCGTTCTCGTTGTCACGTAGGCTACAGAGCAAAGGTCATCAACAGATTAATAGAATTGCTAAGAAGCTATTGAGGATATGTAGTATTAAAAGATTAGATGTTAGATGACGGCGAAATGAAACTATATTACTTACTTCCTTAAAACCAACAGGGAGTATGTTTTACGATCATTTACCAATTCAATGACAAATTATTATTGTTTAAACAAAACTAACACAGCGTGTTATGTGCGTGCGTGCGTGTGCGCGCGTATGTGTATGCAAGTGTGTATGTGGGTGCGAGCTTGTGTGTGTATGCGTGCGTACGTTCGTGCGTGTATGCATGTATACGTCCTCATTCGGTACCAGTTTGTGATTGAGTAGCGAATTACTACTTACTACCACACCGACCCAACGGTGGACACGGGGCTCTGTAGCAATAGACCGTCTGCAGTATACATGTCTCACCCGCCCGACATTCAATGCCCTGCAAGATATGAGATCGATTGGATTTGCAGTGATGAACAATTAAAATGTTTAATATTAAGTTAATAGATGATGCCACCAGAACAAGAACAACGATACGAGGTGAATTGAAATATATCATAAAAATAACGTAGCCGGAATGCAAAGTATCCTGTTCTACAGTTATCCTGTTAACTGTTAACCTGTTATCACTGAAACACATGAATGGAAAATAAAAAAATGGAACCGATCACAACGCCGACTATATACATCCAACTACGCAGAACATTGAACAAGAAGAGTAAAATACATAGCAAGGTCTACAGTTCTAATGGATAACGCGTGCAGCTGACAACAAGCGTGTTTTTGGTACATCGCTACGAATTTTTCTTCTTAAAATAACGGGGCTTTTTATCTTTAGAAAAAATGATTGATATTGTTCAGATGGCATGATCTCGTGTTGGACCATTAATATGGACAAAACAGTGTTTGCGTTGTCATAAACCCGCTTTGTACTTACTACGAAAGCTAGTGCAGAAGTGTAGCTTGAAGTTTGACTATTTTGCGAGCATCAAGGGGTGTAGTTGGAGGCATTTTGGAGGGCCGTCAAAGGGGGTGCAGTTGTAAGGGGCTCTTCATGCGTATTACGGGTAAATAAATCACGAGAACTGGTAAGTTGGTAAATTCCACAATCTTCGCTAAGGGCCTGCATCTGCCAATGACATCCTCTTCAGACGATGATGCGATAATAGCGGGACCAGCCAAATGACATCCTCTTCAGACGATGATGCGATAATAGTGGGACAAGCCAAATGACATTCTCTTGAGACGATGATGCGATAATAGCAGGACCAGCCAAATAACATTATATTGAGACGATGATGCGATAATAGCGGGACCAGCCAAATGCATTAATATGGATGAATTGGTCATAAAGCAGGTAGCAATACATTTCTGCTTGCTAACAAATGTGTATATCAGTGCGACAAGGATGTGACTAACGTCCAAGTAAAGATGAGTATTGGAGGGTGAAACTATACTGATGGGATTTCCAAATCCCTCATAACGGCAGTAGTAGTAATAGTAATAATAATAATTATTAATCATGTAATTTTTTCCACGTCCCATGCAGTCCACAACGATTTACACTTTATATAAAATAGTGTCCTCTCCAAATCTTCTTGTTCAACCATTGTATTATTTAACACATTTATTTACTTTGTTAAGCATTTTGTTAATTCAAACTCAAAATGTTGCAGTCATTGGCTAAGTGGCTAATCATTACCTTGTGATGAGCAGTTAGAACCTTCGTTAATATATTTGTTTCTAGAAATTTATTGCATATTGGAACAAATATATATATATATATATATATATATATTCCAGTAATTAAAGCCATCAACGTTATATTTTTGCGGTGCATCCTCAGTTACAAAATGGACCCATTAAATTACCTCGCATGGGTCTTTGCATATGCATACGAGAACACCCGCGGAGTTGGTCACTTCGGTCTGAAACTTTCCTTTAGGGCACACGTCCGGACACTTCGGAAAGCCTGAGGCCAGACCAACATACAACAATAAATATAAATATGTGTGTGTTTGCATATATATATATATATATATATACAACACACGCACAAATAAACACACACGCACACACGCGCACACGCGCACGCACGCACGCACACACGCACACATGCACACAGACTCACACTCATACGCTCACGCATGCACACGCTCGCTCAGCCATACGCACGAACACTTTTACAAGTAATCTTGCACACACACACCCGCACATATGCACATACACAAACATACACAAACACACACACACACAAACACACACACGCACGTATACATACGCACACATGTACACTCACATACACGCTCGCAAGCACGCACACATACACGCGCACAATAAAATATTACCTCCGTTAGCCGCCAACGTCGACGAGAGACGGGCGGCGACCATCATCAACACCAGGAACAACATGGCTACACCGGATGTATTCACAATTCCTAGGAAACAAACCAAGCACGCTACAGTAGCGAAGAACGCAAAACAATTCCCAAAATTGGTGTGACAGAAATGGTGCCACGTTTAATAGTAGTAACTTATATTTAGAACTAACCATCAAAAGGGTAAGAAACGGCTTCCAACCGACGCCATAGAACATGGAAAACGACCTTATACACAACAGCATGTATACGTCAACAAAAGGCAGACTAAAGCAGCTTTACCCATCAAAGACGAATGCGGGAGAGGAAGAACCCAGGGCTCATGGACATCATGAACAAGCAAATCCCAACGCAGTGTGTACTCTTTGGCTGGACGAGGACCCAGTTTCCGCTCAATAGAGACAACACCCTAGACATCCTGAAGAACGGAATCCAGACAAACAGAGAAAAGAAGGCACAACAACTGAACTCATGCCTACACAGAGCTATCAGCTGAAGAAGC
This sequence comes from Escarpia spicata, assembly GCA_963995525.1. NCBI lineage: Eukaryota > Metazoa > Annelida > Polychaeta > Sabellida > Siboglinidae > Escarpia > Escarpia spicata. The sequence continues at coordinate 29,521,951 of OZ023211.1, forward strand.
AACTCGCAATGGAGGTGGCGGGATTCTCTTGACACTGAAGGATGGACGAAAGACCCAACAGTCTCTCCCAGTCCCAGAGAATGGTACTCCACAGGTCACAAAGCTCATGCCCAGTCCTTGAAGTCAACCGTTAAAATGTTTGTAGAGCAGAGAGCGGTCACACAACAACAACGTTGTTATCTTTTCTGATGCACCGTCGGTGGTGTAGAGACTATATATCCCCCAAATCAAGGAACTCGACTTCCTTGCCAGTGCCTTGTCTGCACTTCCGGTCGCCAGCAGACAGACATGCATGCAGTGGATTACAGCGCACTGCATCATCTCTGGAAACGTGGAAGTGAACAGATTGACAAAGGAAGGGAACTGGATCAAGAGTATCGCAAGATCAGTTATGAATAACCAAAAACATCGCGTATCACAATGAGACGAAGACATGGCTGAAACAACAACAGCGACGACAACTATTACCAACTGTGCAGAGAAAACCTGGTGACAATGGTGCGCCCGAGGGTTGGACCCTGCAGACTCCGGCACCATTATGCACACCAGATTATACTTTGAAGAAACCGACATATATTTCTGTGGCATGGCTCAACACCTTATATAAGATTATCCAACACATCGGGATGAGAGGAAGGCATCCTGGCCAACAGAAACATCAATAAAGGAACATATCTTTTGACTTCTGAAAAACGATAAATAATAATAATAAGATAACTTCTATTGCGCCTAAATCCTTGGAATCGAAGCTCAGTGGCGCATCAAAAAAAGGATTGGTCAATCCCTAAATCCATAAGCAGTATTCTAGTTGTCAACAGATGGGTCAAGGCGCTAGGGAGCTACGGTGGATAAGCAAGGTTGTAAATATAAGTTTTTAAATGACGACGGAATTTTGTAGTATTTTCAACTGATCTAACACGAAAGAGTTGGTGCAGCAACAGAAAAAGCCCTACCTCCAATGTTAATGTTGACTCTAGGAACAAAAAGTAGGTCAGAACAAGATGATCGAAGCTGGATTGGTTTTCTTACAGGAGTAAGCAATGAATGCAAATAAGATGGTTGCTTACTGGACATTGCCTGGTATGTAATGGTACATATCTTAAATTGTATACGATATCGTACAGGAAGCCAATGGAAAGATTTCAAAAGTGGTACAGAGCGAGAAAAACGAGGAGATCTTGTAACTACTCTTGTTAGACAATTTTGGACACGCTGAAGTTTTGTGATATCCTTACTAGTGATATTATAAAGGAGGGAATTGCAATAGTCAAGTCTACTGCTAACAAACAGAAAATGACATATACCGGCGAATACGGCGAAGATCACGAATATGATAAAAACAGCAGCGACATGTTTGAGATATGTGTTGTCGGAAATTGAAGTTACTATCAAAGATCTATCCTAGATTCCGCGCCGAGGTTGCTGGCGTGATATGCTGATTCAAAATACGCGTAGGGAAAAAACATCCAATTTAATACGTTGCATTGGAGTATCAATAATGATCAATTCAGTTTTATTTGCATTTAATTTCAACTTCCTGTCAGTGATCCAGTGGAAGATATCTTGAAGGCAATCACTAAGTTGGTTAAGGGAGCGATTTGTATCCGTAGTATCAGTCAGAGCGAACGCCTATGAAGAAGTTGGGAAAATGTGTATGTATGTATGGTATAGATATCCCGATTGTGTGTGTATAGCGTCTCGAATTGTAATAACATTATCGTCATTTACCGATGTATCGATGTATCATTACTGCCCTTTTTACAGTGCACCACCGGTGACAATAAGTTATGATGTCATGACATTTAACGGAGATATATGTAATTAATAACTTACGATCAATGTGTATCCAAGAAATAAAACTGTTTAAATAATTCCACTAGACCCCTATAAGTTTGTTTGAATATATCAATATGTCAACGATGACAGACGTTCACGGCATCTCAAAAATTGCAATACGTTCATAATGTTAAGAACGCGTAGATAACATAAGGTAGATAAAATAAGGTATATAACATAAGGTAGATAAGATAAGGTAGCAGCCGTAAAACGCAGTCTAGTACATATGGTGTGTTCTGTAGTCCTTACCAATGTGACTTATTATTTGGAACTGTTTATCGTTGAATATTTCACTTTCAAGTAAGAATCACAACACAAATTGCACAAACTACATTATATATGCTCAACCACAACAGTCCGTTTGTAATGCAAATGTTACGGACATTAACGGAACATTTTCAACAACGTCACTTGCGTCACATCTTATGACCTTCCTATGTAGGCATTTAAGTGGACAGCGGCAAAGCACCTGAAGCACCTGAAGCACCTGAAGCACCTGAAGCACCTGAAGCACCTGAAGCACCTGGAGCACCTGGAGCACCTGGAGCACCTGGAACACCTGGAGCACCTGGAGCACCTGGAGCACCTGGAGCACCTGGAGCACCTGGAGCACCTGGAGCACCTGGAGCACCTGGAGCACCTGAAGCACCTGGAGCACCTGGAGCACCTGAAGCACCTGAAGCACCCACCTTTGAGTCCAACTTACGTTCGTCTTGGTCTTGTGTCGTAGCTGTACTCCTGCAGACTAAATATAGTTGTATGTCGTCTGGTTCTTATTCAACTAATGCTTTTTATGCTTCTAGTGCTGAATGTCACTCTGACCTGTGTGTGACTAAGTCCCGCAAGCTCTCGGGACCTCGCCTTGCTCATTTCGCAATGAGTAATTATTGCTGACACGCTCGTGGATATATAACGCCACGGGGAAGCGAAGTTCCCCTCAACGAGTGCGATTATTAATGCTGCAAGCTTGTCGTGTAGAACGACGTTGTTCTCAGAAGGATATGGGTCATGAAAGAACGGCCTGTAACTGCAGGTACTATAACTGCAGGTGTTCTCAGTATTTATACATGCAATATACGATTATTTCGTGTCGTTGTTTTGACGTATATTGTTTGATTGTTATACATCAACCACTGACATTACACCAACTGATTCCATAACATGTTATGTATGATATTATTATAACATCACATCATATTTAGACACGTAAAATAGGATTATTATTGAGTTGTTGGTTTGACGCATATTGTTTGATTGTTATGCGGAGGCTGCGTGCAGGCATGCTTTTGTGTGCCTGTGTGCATTCGCGTGTGTGTTTGTGTGTCGGGCTTGTGCGTGCGTGTGTGCGTGTGTGAGCGTGAGTGTGCGTGTGTGAAAAACGAATTTCGCTCGGTAGCATCTTTTTTGGGAAGGAAACTGAGTTGTCTACATCTACGTCGGTTCCCTGTAAAGAAGCTATATATCATCAAGGGTGGACTCTTCACAGTTGGCGCGGGACAGCATGCACTGTTCCCATCTTTGTCGGTGTTCTTATTAATGTCGTCTTTGTTGGCCAGAACTCGATAAATTAGCAACCATCTGCCCACATGACGTACGCGGAATGTCTTTACAGAGTAATGACGGAATTGTATGTACCATGCAAGCCGCTTTTTGCCATCATTGGCGGTGTTGCAATCATTGGCGGTGTTCTTATTTATTACTAAGGGTGGACAATTCACTGTTGGCGCGGGACAGCATGCACTGTTCCCATCATTGTCGGTGTTCTTATTAATGTCGTCTTTGTTGGCCAGAACTCGATAAATTAGCTACCACCTGTCCACATGACGTGCGCGGAATGTCTTTACAGAGTAATGACGGAATTGCATGCACCATGCTAGTCGCTTGTTGCCATTACTGGTGTCAGCCATGTTTCAAAACAAAAACTATCGGAACGGTCGTTTTCTGGAACTGCAGCTGTTAAGAGACAATTGCTACAACATTGCCAAGCTCAGTGTCATAGTCCATTTAAGCAAGCAAACATAATAATTACACGGTATTACATTTTACGAAGACGCAAAGCTTCTGTTCAGAACTGACGATCGACCAGTGTTCGTGTTGTGCTACCAAGACGGGTCCCATGAGTTTTCTGCTTTGCTAACAAGCCTTCGCGTTCGCCAGTGTGGTGTACGTACACACAAGGTAGGCACTGTAATCAGTCCCAATGCGTGTACCTGCGCAACACTCAAATGTAATAATAATAATTCTTACTTTTTACGTAGCGCCATAACCATAACATGAATTTAGTTGGCAGACAAGGCAATATTCTTTTTTAATCGGTGTGTTATGTGGTCACATTTAGTTTGAACATTATAATTCTGGCTGCCATGATATAAATGTGATGACCTGGTAGCCAAATGCATTCCCATTGTCCAATATAGATGTGATCATAGCGTGCACTAGTGATTTATTTGCCTGATATGACTAATATTGTGGAGGTGCAAATACGCTGTTCAGCATTTACGCGGTTAGTATGGTTGAGGGAATGGTCGAATACAACGCGACGGTTTCGTACATTTAACGATGTACACATATTCGAGTCACCAATACTGATACAAACGTCCTTTACCAGTGACAACTTCTTCTGCTTAGTACTGTTTAGTACTAAACACGGCAGTAGATCATTCATTAGCCACATATTTTCAAAGATCATACAAATCACACACACTTATTGCCAGCAGCAACAGCAGTGATAATCATTATTACAAGAGTAGGCCTAAAAAGTAATAACATAACTAATGTCAAATAAGTCAGAATGGCTGTCATCAACACGACCGGATGGATCAATGTTATCACTTGCGCCAGCAGCAGTGGCTTCAAACTGATCCATGTCTTCATCTCTTTGGTTCTAACTGTCACCCAGTGTTTCGACCAGAACCCGAAAAGCCATGGTCCTGGTTATATGTGGACTACGCGCCTTCTTATCTGAAGTGTTCCGTTCGTGGATTTTGCAGCCAGATCTCACAGAAATGTCATGACGATAGTTAGATTGTTCCGCATTTTTACAGTTTTATCCCGAAAGAATTTGTTATTGGCTGCTTTAGGAAAACAAATATGAAGAGCCTATCAATTTGGATACGATTAAGGCGGCGCCAGTATATATATATATATATATATATATATATATATATATATATATATATATATAATATAGAAACATTAATGATTTATATATATATATATATATATATATCAACAAATATGTTATGTTTATTGGAACATATCACTAAGTGGGTAGACGACGAGGAATCCCCAGTAGAAATCATCTACTTAATTATTCAGAAAGCGCTTTCATCAAAGTGCCACATCAAAGACTACTGCTTAAACTAAAGGTCCATGGCATAGGGGAATATACTATTAACTCGACAGAAAAATGGCTGATTGACAGAAGACAAGAGGTAATAGTTGATAGGGAGTCTTCAAACTGGAAATCAGTTTTCAGTGGGGTATCACAGGGATCTAACTGGTCCCACTGGGACCTATATTATTATTAATACATATACACTCATACATACATATACAATTTTCAATAGTAGTTTGGGCGGGATCCCATCCACTCCAGTTGATTTATTAACCTTCATGGCCCTCATTTTCTTAGCTACCTTTTCCGAGGTTACAATTAACTGTTCTAAATAGTCTGATTCCGGCCCCTTGAACTTAAACTCAGGCACTGGTAAACAGCGAACTAAAATACTAATTCAGGTCTTCTGCCATTAAGAATCCCTGTGATATTATCCTGATCTTTCTGTTGTTTTTTTCCGAATATATGTATAAAAACTCTTGCTGTAATGTTTTATATTACAAGCTAATTTTTGTTTATACCTTCTCTTTGAATTTCTAATTTTAGCTGTATCTTGGTTAATATTTATAAATGTTGTAGTCTTCATCATTTCCAGTACGTCGATCTATATGACTTCCACATAATTTGTTTGTACTTAAAGGTTCTAATGGCTTCTTTCTATAAATATTTATTTCTAGAGAGTTTGCTTTATTTGTCAAGGGAACAAATTAATTTACAATGCATTTAATTTCGTTCTTTAAAATATTCCAGGAGTCTGTTGCTGTTTTCTTGTTTAATGTGTTATTCCAGTCTATCTTTGCTAAATATTTCCTCATGTCGTTATATCTTCTTTTGTGGAAATATCTCCTTTACTGCTATTTACTGTTCATTTCTGATTTTATTTTGGTCATAAAAGGTATCTGGATGTGTTTTTTTAATAATAATAATAATAATAATAAGTTTATTTTCTTTGGCAGCCATAGAGGCTGAAAATTAAATAAAGTAGATTAATAAAACACTAAATGGAATATATAACCTAAATAAGTTAAATTATTACTAATTGAAATGTATAATTTGCTTATAAATACGTAAATAGAAGAAATAACTAAAACAGGATTCACTGTCAATTCGTTGGAAATAAAATGTCCGGTTACTGCCAGTTATACAGTCCGTAAGTTATAAAAGAGTTCTTAAAGCGTTCGGTCCTACACCGAGGAGCACTGTACACACGTGCGTTTCGGATTGCGTATGGAGGTGTCCAGGAGGGAGGCAGTAGATAGTGCAGTTTTTGGTTAGGTTGTTGTATGTTCGTGGATAGAGTTCTGCACAATGTCTCCCTCCGGTCTGCCAGCGTCGGTAGTCTCGCTGTGGCGATGGCTTCATCGTAACACATATCATGGAATATTATCTGCATAGCTCGTCTGCGGATTTTTGTCAGCTGCTTGGTTTGCCTTTTCGTTGAGCTCGTATGCCACACCTTGCAGGCACACCCAAGGACCGATCGAATTAGTGCTGTATATATCTTGACGAGATGATGGGGATCGACTCCTGCTCGCTTGAGCAGAATTATGAAATATAGTCTTTATGACGCTTTAGCGGTGATTTCTTCGATGTGAAGTTGTCACGTAAGATCTTGTGAAAGTGTGACACCTAGTAGGCGAGTGCAGTTTATTAATTCTATCTGTTTGTCGTTGATAACTATCGGCTGGATGTATGGTTTTTGTCTTGAAGCACATACACATTTCCTTCGTTTTGTCGTAGTTCAACGCCATTTTGTTCACTGTGCTACATTTAGTCCACTGTGCTACTTCGTCTGCCGCTGTTTGGAGCGAGTTATCGAGGCCTGAAGGTGAACATGATTCCCATATTGTGCAATCGTCTACATATGTGACGTGTTCACAAGCTGTTTGTGAGTAATTTATATGACGCACAAAACCGATCGGGCCAAAGATTGTTCCTTATGGGACGCCTGCGTTGACAGTAGTGTACTTCGACTTGATACGGCCGATCTTCATTCGCTATTTGCGTTGACATAAGAAGGATATTAGCCATTTGATTATGAAATTCAGGAGTCCAAGTGACGCGCATTTAGTTAGCATAAGAGTGGTGGTTTACTCTATCAAACGCTTTGCTAAAATATACGAGTAGTACGCGGATCATAGTTCCGGTGGAATCGAACTAACGGAATTAGATCGTTCGCTACGAATTGGAAGAAATCGCACACGTCGTTGGCGAGAACGTCTAATCTTCCGGAGCAATGCGCGTTAGCGAGTCCCTGCAGATTGTCGCGGTTTACTTTGACACCAGCAATGTCTTTAACATGTTCCACCATCGTTTCAGGTGATGTGTAGTTTCAACCAAGAAGTGCACTCTGGCGTCGGCGAATTAGATAGTGAAAATTACCATCTATCCAATGTCTGTCACTTGAGCATCGTCTGATTTGGCGCTCTGGAAGATACAAATCAATTAATGTTTTTATACTAGAGTTGTAGAAATTAAATTGCTCTTCGCAGGTTGGTAGACGGAATAGGATTTCCCATGAGATGGCTCGAAGCGCTGCCGCAAAACGTGCCCGGTCACATGGTTTGTGACTGCGCGAAGGTGTGCTCGAGACCACTGCTGTGGTATCATTTTACGATGTTGACGGAATACAAACAACCACCTTATGATCTGAGAGGCCGATTGGCGCGGTAATGACAGGGCGGCGATAAACGTTAGGTAAGTTAGCATAGACGTTATCCAATATCGCTTTTCCTCTTGTTTGTTGGTCGACAATCTGTTTCAAGTCGTGATTTCGTTTCAAGTGAGAATCCTTCATTTTGGTGAAGTCGCCCATTATGACGATACCCGTATGTGGGTGGTGTCGGCGTATGTAGTCTAGCGACTGGTCGAGGTATTTTAGCATTGACCAATCATCTGACCCGGGAGTACGATATATGGATCCAATTGTCATTTGCGGGTGGTCGCGAGGCATCTTTGGTGGGCGAATAGTTATCACTACTCGCCGGTGGCTCACACTTCTTGACATTATCAAATAGTTAATCTTGTGAGGACAAAACTATGTCTAACATAATCTGGTTGGTTCTAGCACATGTGGAGGAAGGAAACTATATTGTTCTAAAACTAGAAACGTGTTGTCCTCACTCCCCGTACTTTGTAGAAATTTCCATTGTATATAACCATGTTTAAAATCCCTGTAATAATACAGTCCCGTTAGCTCACTTCCCTTTTAGCGTTTTGTACTTTTTCATTCTCTGTTTTGTTTATGTTTGGCCTTCCATAAAATAACCTAACCGTTACCGTGGAGTTTCCTGTAACTATGTTACCCCAAACAACTTCTTCGCAATCTTCTTCTCTTTCTAATTTAATTTCATAAGCCTGGATAGATTCTTCACCTATCACGTGATGGAGGGTCAATGTCTTCTACAATAATGCTTAGTTCACTTGTTTTATTTAGTATGCTCTTTGCATTTAAACAAACGTATTTATATCCTGCTTCAGAACAGTTATCCAGGCTGTTCACTGCTGATTTATTTGTGCTGTTACCGTTTAATTAAATGTAATCTATCCCACTGTCAACAGAACGGAGCAGGATCTCTAAGAAAACTGCTGCCCCTTTCACTTCCATATCTTCTCTCCCAACAAATTATCCCCATAGATCTATGAATCCCACCCCCTCTTCTTCACACATCCTGAGAGAATAATCGGATCAACTTTGTTCTAACTGTCTGTACTTCTGTAGTATCCCAGTTATTCCCTCCCTGTCTGCATTATTTGTCCCTACATTTATTGGTATAAATCCTCCCTTGCAAAGCCCTAATACATTCTGCACCCTTTCAGTCACATGTTTTATTATAGGCCCCGGTAAACAAATAACGACGTCCTCCCTCTCATTTAATGTCTTATCTGTCTTTCTCAGATTAGATTCGCCCACGAGCACCCTCTCTGTTCGCATTCCCCCTCAATCACTGCCTCACAGTAGCTCCTTCTCTATTTTGCATCTGTCTGGTTGTCTTTTCCCACGTCGTCTTCTTTCCTGTCACATTTTCTTCTCTCCTCTCCGTTTTCAATTTTCCTCCTACCTCCTTTTAACTCCTGCCCCTGCAAGGCGCCATATCATAATTTATTTCATAATAATAATGATAACAATCTAATTAGCTATTCAAAATAGTTTAGTCAACTATGTTTACACTATTAACTATGCAGTCTTTAAGAAGACTGTTTCCTGTGCACAAATGTTACACTTTTAAACTAAGGTAGTCTTTAGAGAGTCTGTTTCCTGTGCGCTACAGCACAATTTTTGTTTTAGCAGATTTTAATTACACAGCGCTGTCTATCTACCCTATCACAAACGCTAACATTACTGGTAGTAGGATGAGTGACCTAATTTAAATACAATTACTTTACGCTAGACTGCCTTATTTATATGATTGCTAATTAAAGTATCTAGCAGGTGCTGGCTTACTCAGATGTTATCTTATGTAAGTAGTTTTATATGTTTGTTACTTTTTCACCAATATATTTACGACATAATCAGGTTTGTTAAATCTTGTTTAAAAACTTATCGAAGCCTTTCGCCGAGGTTACCCTATTATCACTCACTAGACTAAATTGTTCAATAATACTTTATCTGACAGGAAAACAAACCGGAAGCCTCCCGATACATGCATGTATGCAATGTCTATTTATTTTATGTAGTACCAGTCCACAGTGCTTGGCGTGTAATCTAACAGTAATCGAGCCATATGTACGCGTGTGTGGAGGCGTGCGTGATTGCCTGTGTGTACGTATGTTTAAATCATTTCCTCCTAGACGGGTTGCATATTGTGTACCAAACTGTTATGGATTTATCTATGAACACTGATATTAAAATTATCTATATTATTATCGTATATTTGTGAATGCTTTCTTAGCGAGTGGTGACAGTTTACACAAAGGTGTTATCGTATTTATATACCTGGCAAGTATGTTTACGTATGCGTTCGGTGTCACCTGCCGAGCCTCACACGACCGTCGGACATTCTCCTTTCGGGCACAATTTTGGGCATAACTCGTAAACTGGTGCAGCAACAACAGAAGACCATGTATATTTAAAATAAAAATACGCGTGCGCACACACGCGCACACACGCACACACGCACACACGCACACACGCACACACGCACACACGCACACACGCACACGACGCAACATTGAAGTACAATAAAATATTACTCGACACAGCCACCATTGGTGATAGAAGTAGAGGCGCGATCGCCATCGACATTAGGAGCGTCATGGTTGGCTACTTCGTAGGACAGAAACGGGAAGTCTTCTAAATACATAGCTTAAATAAAGCGCGATACAGGTGTAGGACAACGATGTTGCATCGCAGGCAAGTTAGCGTCAATACCTCGACGGTAAAGAAAAATGGAGATATGTGGAATACTATTGTTATCAGGATTGTTAGGTAGAACTGTTAAAGTTTTGTGCGATTTAAGTAACATTTAATTATGTGTCATGCTCCAATTTCAAATAAGTTTTTAAACGCAACTACGATATATCCTTTCAGTTCCCAAAATCAATTAGTGAAACATCTCCGGTTGTTGGAATATGCCATTTTCTAGCAATCAACAATTAAGCGATAAGCTACTCTGATAGGTAGGCACGTACCTACCTGATGTTCGAGATGTCCGAGAGGTAAGCCTACCCCACTGTGACACTCAGTAGTTTGCCAACTTTAGAAAACTAACTATTATTTTATTAATTTCATTAAACTGGGTCGACCATGTCATGTGCAAAGTTGTAATAAAACGTTTCGTCGACCGACACGATTATGAGTACCACCCTCTACAAACAACTCTATCCGTTTTTCAAGTCATCCAGTATAAAGCTTTACACACGCAATGTCCAAATATGTTACGGTCATAATAAACAATGGATGTGTTTCAAATACCACTGCGTCTTTGCACTTTGTCAACGTGGCGTAAAATAGCAACATGCAATGGTCATAAACAATTGCATCTGTTTTCTAAAAACGTCCTTTCTACGTCAACTCGTCTTAAGGATGTCTAACAGCTTACACCCGTCTATAGAGCAACAAACAAACGCATTTCCCACCATCACAGGGTTTTGATCTTCTAATGTTCGTGCCCTTGGTCGGCCCTCTGGGGGAGAGTGGCGCAAATATCACCAGTAGGAGAACGGCCTTCTAGAGAAGCGCAGTGTTGAGTCGGTACCACAAAAGTCGCCATCGCAAACAGCAATGTTGGGAATTTTAGTGGCCGGGTTATAGACGCATATTGTTATCCGTTTATGCGCAGTGTTTGTTAAATTATAAAACAATACCTACATGAATACGTCAAAGGTCATCACGACTTGCTGTTGTATCAGCTGATATACTAACAAAGCTGAATCCAACTCCACGACGTCTCAATATATACATATTCTTAACATAGACTGTTGGCGTGCGTCAGTTTTATTGTCCTTTTATGTATGTACTTCTACAAAACGAATTCATTTTACTTTCAAATATTGATGTATCAGTTTTGTATGAATATATTTGTTATGTTATGATGAAGCATTGGGCAATAGAAGGACTTAATCTCTTCCCGATATGCTTAGGCCAATCATGAATTAGGTGAACATGTCCCAGCTCACCGTGTGTACGGTATTCGCATTGCAACGTAGCAATTTATGTTTTCCTAGACAAAAAACATCTAGCAAATATCAGTTTTCAATTAACAGCTAATCAACACACTTCGAACAAGTTGTGTTTTCACATGTTTTGTCTAACGGAAATGCTACAGCTGGTATTATGTAACCTGATACAACGGTAAGCAGATATGACCTTTCAAAAATATTCATGTAGGAAATATTTTACTAGTCTGCAGTTGGAATCCTCGTCTCACAAAGTTGGGGTGATATATGTCGCATGCCGTTATGTAATGGAAATAGCATATTGCGTGCGGTTAAGAGTAACTTTTATTGGATAATTCAGTTATTTGAAACGTAATACGCAATGTGTGCGTAATACGTGCATTGTAACTGAACAATCGCATGAACCACACACGCGCGGTAAATACTTCGGGGAAACGGCCACTATGTCATGGACTTGGCAAGACGCTGACGCAATAATGCTTATATATGCACTCATGCCAATCACATAGCAATAGAGGTATATTATTTCACAATGTTCACGACTATGCCCTATCGATGGACGTATACTTCACATTCTCTCCGTTCTCGACATTTTGAACAAACAATGAGTATCTGCGAGCGAATGTTGATCTATGGCTGCGTGTGTGTGACTGTGCCTTATAAGTGCTCCATGATATTTTGATTTTGTAGGCGTTATAACTGACTAACACCGCTAATATTTGACAGAGGAAATTGCAAGATCATTTGGATTGCTGTTCAACGGACGATTTTACACATATGCAGCATATCGGTGAGTTTTAAATGTTTTACGAACTGTCATTTTAGTTGATATGCTGTGCCAGTGATTACTCGTGCGTGACAACAATCGGCGACATTACCAACGAGCCTGCAGATCCAGTGTGCAGCTTTGCCGTCACGCTTCAGTGTTACCCACTATGACCACGCCTGACCAAGCCTGCTACACCTACACAGCTTGTCAGCTGCATCAACTGGCTCAATGGGCACGTTACAATTCTTCGCGCTAGAATGCCAGTGCTTGGAACATTTTACTTGAACTTGGCATTGCGTCAAGACGACCAACGAAGCGTAGATGCCGAGGTGGAAGTAATCAACAACCTATATCCACAGTGATCGGTTATCGATCACCCAGCAACTACGTGCGCACATCTTCACAAGTACATGACAACTTGATTTTCGTGACTCTTTCCCCAAATCCACTATGCTGTCCGACTACACAAGCCTCCTTGTGCCTTATCAATTCAAAAAAACATGTTCGCAACAAAACGACAGGCATTTTATACCACGTCTGCGCACACGATCTCGACATTGTGGCCATTACCGAAACTTGGCTCTCTAATAAAAACTCTGACCTCCCGGTAACAAGGTCTCTCACACCACCTGGTTATAAACTCATTCACCATCCTAAATCCAGTTGTCGTCGTGGCGGCATTGCGATACTGCAAACAGATTCGAACAAAACAACAGCAGTGAAAACTTTCAACAACATTCGGTCCTTCGAAGCGATGAGCGCGAAATTAACATTACACGGAAAAAGTATAAACTTGCTTCTTGTCTGTCGCCCACCACCAAATAAGAAGAACGGATCATCAGTTGTCGATTTCTTCAATGACTTCGCAGATATTCTTGACACGTACCTGATAAACTTGTTATAGTTGGCGACTTTAATTTTCACTTTGATAACACTGACGTTCACGTCAAACGTTTCCGTGACATGTTGCACAGCCATAACATGACGCAGTATGTCCAACAACCAACGCATCAAGAAGGTCACATTTTAGACCTAGTGATAGCCCGTACTAAATCCTGTGTGGCTGACACGGTGGTCGCCGAGCTTATTTTTGATCACCACGCTGTGCACTGCCGTCTTGCAATGCGCAAGCCTTCATTTCGGAGAGAAAAGAAGACTTACCGCAAGATAAAGGCGACCAATCTCACGTCGTTCTTGTCGGATACTGTGAACTCCACATTACACACAAAGCGTGAACAATCATTAGACGACATTGTAACTCAATACAACAATGTTCTGAGCGAGCTGCTTGACAAACAAGCACCACTTAAAACGAAATGGCTCACCATCCGACTTGATGCGTCGTGGGTCGATGACGACATTCTATCAGCCAGGAAGGAGAGGCGCCGGAAGGAGCGAAGATGGAGATTGTCTAGGTTGACCATCGACAGAGGAATCAATCAGAGAGAACGCGTGAAGAAGATGTTGCACACTGCCAGAGCCACATTTTATACCAACAAAATCAACGAACAGGCTGGCAACCCCAGAACTCTGTATCGGATAGTTGGCTCTCTGCTGCATACAAATACCGGACAATTGCTTGACAACTTCAATAAATATTTAACGGACAAAATTGACATTATCAGTCGCGATCTTGATACCCACGACAAACCCACATTGCTGCGCCAGGACGAGCCCTGTGTTGACTTGTCACATCTATCATTGTTCCTGTCGACCACGACACACGAGATCAACAAATTGGTCGGCAAGTCGGCTTATAAATCGTGCAAGTTGGATCCGATTCCGACTCATCTGCTGAAGGCTAACACATCTACTTTGGCACTAGTCATCACCGACATTGTGAACTTATCGAGTACGACAGGAGTCTTTCCTTCTGCCTTTAAACTCCTCTTTTGAAGAAAGCAACACTGAACCCAAATGACCCAATGAACTATCGTCCAGTGTCGAACTTGTATTTTTTTGTCAAAAATTGCAGAGAAGGTCGTTGCTGCCCGTTTCTCCAAACACCTATCTGACAACGAACTCTATGAGCAAATGCAATCTGCTTATCGTCCGCACCACAGCACTGCGACTGCATTGCTGAGAGTATGCAACGATCCGCTTTGTATATTGGATGAGCGCAAGGCTGCCATACTTGTGCTACTAGATCTCTCAGCAGCATTCGACACAATCGACCACTGGATCATGTTATCACGCCTCAGAGATCGTTTTGGAGTAACTGGAACATCTCTTGCATGGTTTGATTCGTATTTGGCCAACCGAAGTCAGAGTATTTAAGTGCACGGAAGAGAATCAGCGGAAAGTCCAGTGATGTTCGGTGTCCCGCAAGGTTCCGTTCTCGGCCCGCTCATGTTCATTTGTTACACGGCACCACTCGGAGATATCGCACGTCGGCATGGAATCAACATGCATCTATATGCTGATGATACCCAACTCTACATCGCCTTCAGTCCTCTTTCAGAGGAAGACACAACCCAAGCTGTAAAGCGCATACAAGCATGTGTCGCTGAAATACAAGCTTGGATGCGCATGAATAAACTCAAACATAATGCTGACAAAACAGAGGCTATTGTGATATGTTCGACCCATATCAAGAACATACTTTCTATGCCGCACATAGAACTTGCCAATAACATCGTGCCTACTTCCACTGTGGCCAGGAACATTGGTGTTTTCTTTGATGATGCCCTAAACATGAACAACCATGTACACCACATGTGTCGTGTAGCATATTTCCATCTACACAGTATTGGAAAATGACAGAGATGATGGTGCATACCTACGTAACGTCTCGTCTTGAAAATGGAAATGGCCTG
Organism: Escarpia spicata; assembly: GCA_963995525.1. Lineage (NCBI taxonomy): Eukaryota > Metazoa > Annelida > Polychaeta > Sabellida > Siboglinidae > Escarpia > Escarpia spicata. Next base: position 29,537,327 of record OZ023211.1, read on the forward strand.
CTTTACGGGATTTCTGACCATCTCCTCACCACAGTCCAGAGAGTGCAAAATGCTGCAGCCTGTCTCATAACCAGAACTTAGAAGCACGACCACGTCACTCCTGCTCTAATTGCGCTTCATTGGTTGCCGATTAAACAGCATATCGAGTACAAACTACTCCTGCTTACGTTCCGCAGTTTGCACGGCATGACTGCGTCATACCTGCTCGACCTACTAACTCGACACCAGCCCACTCGCACTTTACGCTCCGCCGACGCTCACCTGCTCGAAGTCCCGCGCCGCAAGCTTTGTACTCAAGGAGCGAGCGAGGGCCCAGTGCTCGTCGTAAAATAAATAATTATTCGCTAGCACGCTCATCGTGATAACGCTACGGAGAAGCAAGTGTCTTTCAATGTCGTACATTTGTCGCACTGAAACAGTCCGCTTTCAGATTATATTGTTTTTGTTGTTGTTGGTGATGGTAGTGGTGGTGGTGGTGGTGGTAGTGATGGTGGTGGTGGTGACGGTGAAGATGGTGATGGTGGTGATGAAGGTGATGATGGTGGTGGTGGTGGTGGTATTGTTAATGGTGGTGTTGGTGGTGGTGTTGGTGGTGATGTTGGTGATTTTGGTGATGGTGATGGTGGTGCTGTTGGTGGTGGTGGTGATGGTATTGGCGGTGGTGGTGATCAGATGATGGTCAGATGATGATTGTTGAAGAATGATCTCTATACAGATTCCATCACAACTGCGTAATTCGGGGGATTTCTCAAATCAAATCTCGAAACCAACACCGCCAAGGCCATGCAACTATTATCCAGCAGTTAATAAATTATCGCAGTACTATCGCCGTAGTAATACAACTATTGCAACAGTAAGGCATTAGCTAAACTATCCCCGATAGTCACCTCTTGTGGGCACCGTGCCCCTCTACACCTCGATACAACACCGCGAAAGTACTGTTCCTCGTTTACCCTCATCCTATCTTCCTTCACGTCTTCAACTCCTCTGCAAATCATCCCACATGTAAATCTTCACACAGTCTTCTCGTGTGATATCATGTCAGTTCTTTGTGTGTGTGTGTGTGTGTGTGTGTGTGTGTGTGTGTGTGTGTGTGTGTGTGTGTGTGTGTGTGTGTGTGTGTGTGTGTGTGTGTGTGTGTGTGTGTGTGTGTGTGTGTGTGTGTGTGTGTGTGTGTGTGTGTGTGTGTGTGTGTGTGTGTGTGCGTGTATATGTGTGTGTTCGTGTGTGTTTGTCATTATGTGGGTGCCTGTGTGTTGTCGTGCGTGCGTGCGTGTGTACGTATGTGCGCGTATGTGTTTTTGTGAGCGGAAGTGCGTGGGTGCGTGCGTGCGTGCTCGAGTGTGGTTTATGGGTTATGCAAGAGACGCCATCACAGAGTTTCTGATAGAAGCTGGACGGACGTAATGCAACAGTATTTTCCCACGAAGTTTCGTGTTTTGACAGAAAAAACAACATAGTTCAAAATTTAATGTGTGTGGATAGTGCCAGTATTCCACTAACAATAAATGTATGTAATTTTCTCCCAATACTTGCATGTAAATTAACTATTAAGTTTCCCCATGGAAAGTTTCGTTAGTAGGTATGTGTTGCCTGTGTAGGCAGCATTCCCCCAGTACATATCCATGTTGTGTGTTATGATATACACAGGTTAAATTCTAGATTTGGGACGAGGAACCACTATCTACACAATTGCAGGGTTCCTAATCCCGTGATTAGTGTGAGTATTTAATACGCAATAGGAGATCAGATCATTGTGTTGATATGGTCACTGCTGAGATGTTGGTACAGTAGACTGTGTGATGTGTATGCAACGGTGTCGGGTATTGCTATTCCACAGGGAATAGGGACAGCATATTGACTGTCAGTGGATAGACAGACAGCCCACTGGGTTTAGGCGGGTAGTAATGTATTTTCTACTGAAGGACTATTAACGCCCAGTGTAGTGGGTAACTTATATATTGATTGGGTAGATTAGCAGAAGAGTTTTAATATGTTTATATATGTGACACTTAGCAGGTGCTCTCACAGCAGAGATGATGCTATTTTAATGCATTTTAAAGGGAACCGTTATATCAGCATACATATAATGTTAATCACTATTTTGTTTGATAATTAGTTGCGTATCAGTTACTGAGTCAGTCTTGTTAGTTAGTGCAATGCTGTGTAGTATTATATTACACTCGCTTATTTATTTACAGACAGTGCATGGTGTGATTGCACTCAGCAGTGCTCAGGCGCTGTGTTAGACTGCAGTTCGCAGTTGGGGTGAGCATTGCTACTTTTAATGTCAAGGTGTACTACTAATTGTTTAAAAAAAAATAGTTTTATAGTAATACACAACTATATTAAGGAATTAGATAGTGTAATTTGACATGCGTTTAGTACTCATTAATGGACTCGTACTCTACACGGATGATGAGCTGTTATATGATGATAATGGATGTTATATATATATGGTGGTATATATATATATATATATATATATATATATATGTATAAATATATATATATATATATATATATCTAGGCATAATACATAATATATATATATATATATATTATGCCATAATATATATATATATATTATGCCTAAAGGAGTGCCTCATATACATGTGTAAAGGCAGTTGACACACTGCCTGTACTAAATGTATTCTAATTAGCGATGTGTTATATTGAATGAAGTCGCACTTTAGTAGCGCCACCTATCAGATACATTTATACTAGATCCCCATTAGGAAAGATGACATATGATATCTGCCCTTTGGTGGTGATGTCATGGCTGCATAGATTAGTGCCCTTTGTCTGTGAGCAGCGCACATTCTACAAGTTTAAGAAGAACATCAGTAGATGCCAACCCTGGAAGGTAGTTGCAAATTGATGAACTCTAGCACAATTGTAGCATAGTTTGAGCTTGTTATATTCAGTAGAATTTGATAATAATTACGTCGCAGCCCTTTTTTGTAACTGGCCTTTGTTCTGCGCCCAAGTCTAGGAAAGTAGTGTTGTAGTGCAGGTTGGTCCTTCATTTCTGAATATCTATTGGTATTATGCAGTAGTGTGTAGGTGTATGCGAGTTGTGTTTCGTTCAACCAATTTACTTATCTGACATGATACAGTTAAGCGTTAATACTTTTTATAGATTTCTATGCATCTGAAATCCCTTGTTATATAGTATATTTCATTTATAATTTCAATGGTTCTATTCCTGATTATATTACCAAATTGTCAGCATAACGTCTTACAACGCACTTTAACCGGTCGCACACTCATACCTGTGTTTTCCATTTTGTATTTAAGTTTTACGTAAATAAACGGACGTCAATAGTTGATTCGATTTGGCTCGGCTTGATTTGAAACTGTTGGCGTATAAATCGCTACAACATGTGTTTAATTGTAGACGTATATATACTTTCAGGACAGTCAGACTGATTTTATGATACTGTGTTAATGATACTTAGGATGCATTTGAATGTATTTCTCGATTTGAGAATACAGTGCACCAACTAATATAGAACTGTGTGTTAATACTAGTAAGTATTTCCGTTTGGATATGTAGTTACAAATATCAAAGTTGCTAGCCTGCTATTTGGCATCTGAGATGATCTATATGCAATTTTACTGTATCACTATTATGCAAGGAATATTATGTTTAATGCTGTTGTTTAATGATCCTTTGCATCCATTGTCGCACATGTAGTAATCACATGTTATTATGTTGCAGGTTTATTTTACATTTTAGATTTCACACAATAAATGATACTCATCATTAACATGTGTTGATGTGTCTTTATGGTAAATCCCCACGTCACAATGTAAACATCGGAAATTCAAAGTTTATTCTTACTAGATTCCCAATGATTAGCATACTGGTATATTTGCGAACAATACGGGTCTATCTAGAAAGAATGACACATCTATTTAACACCAACGACCCTGACCAGCGACATGCCATATTTGGAACATAGGCTTAGTTCTACTCTTACTAACTTCTTACATCTATTCAGCATGAGATTGTATTACTTCTGATCCCTGTGAAAATTCTCACCGAACAAGAACTGTGAATCACACATTGGTAGGACAATCTGCCAGTGTTACGCATTTAAAGTTGTGGTCAATCGGACGATCCTTCGACACTGGCATCCGAAAAAAACACTTCTTATGGCACACAGGGTGAGGGTCTGTGCAAGTGCGTGTGCACACGCAGTGGTTCCACCATCCTCCGCCAAGACAAATGTACAGCGCTAAAAGAAAGTGTACAATGTTAGGCTTATTTCACCGATTCAGGTTCGTCTTTTTGCAAGTTCAACTGGTTTAAGTACATCATCCTTGACGATACAATCACGGTTAGATAGAGCGGAACCGCGTCAATAAGGAGGCCTTGGTTCACAGTGTATATATCCGGATTACGGAATTTTCCTGATAAATGAATTGTATGTATAAAGGGATATATCAACGTTCGGAATTTACCTTCCCGTTAAATGACGGCCTATCTTTCCAAATCATAGGATATTTGTGTTAATATTAAAGAGGTTCTACCGCACATTCTGACATTACCAATGAAAACCATGTTTTAAGAAGATATCGTATAATGTGTTAGTAGTTAGCCTTTGGGCAACGTATTTTCCGCGATTCTACGAATTACACCTTTTGACAATCTGTATGTTATGAGCGCACATTACAAAAACACAATGATACATGATAACAAAGTTAACACTTTAGCGCCGTTGCATGCGAGCGACATGCAATATATACAAAAAATTGACACCGCAATCATGACGCACCGAGTCACACAGTGAACTTTTACACGCAATTGCATGAGCTGCTATGCCAATGGACGACCACGATTATCCTGGGGTAAAATCCATATTCTGGGGTAAAATGTGCTGTGTTCCATAATAACAAATGGTATATGCACTTTCAAATAACGCTAATGAAGATATGTCTATGAATCGCATAAGAGCGTGCAATATATAAAAAGAACCTCTAAAGTTGCCGTTCTACGGAAACTGCCGACTGCCGACTGCCGACTGCCGACTGCCTTCAGATTTATTGAAGTCCCCAGTGGAACACAACCGCCAGCCTGGACCGCCCTAACTGATTGACAGCCGCCCCGCGCACGATGCGCGTCGTGTAAACAACTCATAAAATGGCAGTAACCGAGACCGATGCATACAATGATCAAATATATTTTGGAGACAGTGATGATGACGTTTGAGAGATTAATGCTGTTTGTGCTTATGTTCGATTGTCTGGTGTCTGTGCGCTGCTATACAGGCCGAGGCAGGACCTGTCGAGAGTGTCCGGCAACTAACGGCCGGCTGTTGACTTTGTTGTGGTGAAAGGGCCCGCGGCGTTGTTCTGGTACATATTGTAGCTTGTTTTGAGTCATTTTAAGTACTGTTGGTTTATTGACATATAATTGTATTTTCTTCCTCCTCATAAGATATATCTATCAGCGGATCTGCACTACTAGCGATGTTATTCGCCATAGGCGTAGCGTGGATCCTGTCATTTACAAACAAAACGTTGCATTTTCTGCCGTCAAATTGTGTCTTTGGGAAATGTGTGCACCGAATTTCCAATCAAACACGAATTGCCATAGTTTCCCAAAACACATATTTTCATCAACGATACATGTTAACCCTTTATACCCCACATATTAAATAAACACATGCTGTATTTCCTCACCGATTCTAGCAAGTTTGTGAAATAGGGGTGTGCTCCGTTTTTTTTTTGCCTTAACCTTTTATAACTTCATTTCTTACAATTGCAAGTTAGATTTATTTTAAAAGAAAAAACTGCCTTTCATATGTGGCCAATTATGTTGTTGTACCATACAATTATGTGGACCATATTTGGCTTTGAATATACCTACAACTTTTCGATCATGTAAAAAACATAGAAGATGAGACAGTTTGGATAAACAAGAACCTGGTTGACAAGCAAAAAGATTATTTATTGAAAAACACTGTTTCACCGTGTGGTTGTTCACTGCCGCACCAGTGGTCATTTCTACCCTAGCAACCACTGTTGCACTAGTGTTCATTTCTACAGTAGCAATCACTGTTGTACCAGTGTTCACTCACCATGGAATTGCCTAAAACACATTCCAACTTTGCATAAGTATGCCTTGCACTTCAAGCAACCAAAGCTGGTCTCCACAAGTAGACCAGCACTGGTCTTTCGCTGGTCGGACACTGTGTATGCGGCCACCAGTTTCTCAACAGCAGGCGGAGCTCGAATGACCGGACCATCATCAAAGTTATCAACGAAGCTGTGGATCAATTTCACCTTGAATGCCCTCAGAGCGAACTTCCTCTTATTTCGGGGCAGCGGCTAGTTGGCCAGCTTCCACAAGATGAAAGCATTGATGATACCGATGTTGAAGATTCCCCAAAACAGATACTTCCACCACCGACGTCCCGATCGGCGGACATCGTAGTATAACCATTATTGATCCAGTCGATCTACACCTCCCATCAGTTGGTTGTAGCTGCGGACGCATGTGGGGGTCGACAGCACAATCTGCTGACGATTCCGTCGTACCTGCATGTCTTCGTCGTCACCAGCATTGTGCGTTGCAATCATGCAGATGTCACGTTTGTCATGCCACTTGCGGAACATCACGCTGCTGTCCTCCCTCGTCCACTTCACAGATTGTCCCTGTGGCACATATGCCAATGCTAGCGTCTTCGGGAACTCCTTCCTTATTGGGCGTGTTGTGCCACACATGTAAGTATCGGCCTGCAGCAGGTCATCTGCAAGATGCACGGATGTGAAGTAATTGTCTGCGTACACATGGTGGTGACGCAGCAAGTACTTTGTCATCAGTTTCATGACGACTTTGTAGCCAAGGTCCAGGTTGACATCGCCACTGCCAGCTGCACCAGTGTAGACTATGAACGCCACACAGTAGCCTGTGCTGGCATCACCAGGCACCACAACTTTATTCCCCAAATCATGGCCTCGTCAACTGATAGATTCTTCGACGGACCGAACCAGCGACCAAAGTTTGCCTCGCACAAGGTGATCATTGGTCGTACTTTGGCAAGCTTGTCTTGTGGATCTTCCTCAGCTGCGATCAAGCAGTGGAAGTACTGGCTGAGTTTCTCGTATCTTTTCCTGGGCATTATGCCCGAGACAAATGGGTCATTCAGCGCAGGATCACGAGACCAATAATCTTTGTATTCAGGCAACACCTTGATGCCCATCTGCAGATTGATCCTGACAAATGCTTTAATTTTATCAGCAGTCGTTGCATGCCAGTTTGGATCCGATGTTGCGTACCTGCCATGTGCTGCGTCTTGCGGAGGCGGTGACTTCACTGTCGCATTCACGTTTGTCGAGTCTGCCAACTTGACAAAGAAGTCGTCGCCAAACATCTGTGAGAAGAATGCAGTTGGCTCACTGTTTGATGGAAGTATGTCGGTTGGTCCTGTTGGTTCGATAAACTCGTGCACTATTGGAGGAGGAGCATCTTGCGTTCGCATTCAACCTGGTTCCAACACCAATTGTCCATTGCCACCACGTGCTCTGCCCTGACCGCGTCCCCTGGCACTACCGCGTCCCCTGCCTTGACCAAGTCCCCTGCCACGACCGCGTGTGATGGGAGCATCGCCAGCATCATCAACCTCCTTATCAGAATCAGACGTGTCTGGTCTTTCTGGCACGTAGTCATCACCTGATGCTTCATCACCACTAGAGGGCTGCAAGTGAAAGACACAACAGGTGTACTAATAATAAATATGATAAATGAACACATAATATGTGTTTCCATGGATTTTCACAGCTGCAAATGAAAACCAAAAATATATAGATCAATAGTAATCATGATATTGCAAGATATCATAGGTTTCTTCCTTTTTTCCCAGCCAAACTCATGGAAATGGATCTATAGCATATCCTTGCCTTTTCAAACAATACTATAAACGTGAAGTAATAATATAGTATTGTAGACAAGTTACTTATAACGCTAGACACACAAGTAAATGTAAAGTCTTGTTGGGCCTTAGACTTAGTTTATGACGATCCCTCCAAACAAGGCAAGACCAGCCTCGTTGTCGCACCAACACAACATTGACACTAAAACTAGCCTCATGTTTTCTTCAAATAAATCATATATATCCATAGATTGTGAATACAACACAAATAACACAAAATGTCTGATTATTTAGTTGGCAGTAAAACGGAGCACAGTTTGGTCAGTGGGCTTGCATAGTGGGATCACAACCTACTACGCTACGGTTGTGCCCATTGTTCCGATACCTGACACGATAGCATCAGTGATATTCACTCATTTTCGCTCACGACTCTGGTTTTTAAAAAAATAAGTGTTTTATCTCTACCTCCAAGTCGGATTCGTCCTGATCCAACTCGCTTTCAGCATCACTTTCTTCTTCTAACATCGCCGAAACTTGCTCAGCCGCGAATCTTCTCTCAGACACCATTTTTAAATGTCCCACATTTGTATCACAACTCACTTTCAAGTGCCGTTTTCTCGAAATTTTTCAATGAGAACATGTGCAGGAAAACACCACAAAGCATTGCTAAAAGCCTAGCGGACTAAGCCAGATATAAATCAAAACAGTCCAGGAGGTGCCGCCACTTCTAGGCTGGTCTCAACCAGCCGGCCGTCTACGGCCGACTGGGGAAAAAACGGGTCGGCCGGTTACGGCCGACTTGGGGTCTATTAGATTAATGATAAAAAACAGTTGAAATATAAATATAATGAAATACAATATAGCCGCGTAGACCGTGCGACCGTACGTAGGCCATCCCACTAGTGATGTCACGTATCTGCGCCTTCGGCCATTTCCGGAAAACATACATTTTCAGGTTTGCACTCTGACCGGTCACTGATTAAGACCAAATTTATCAATGCTTTGGTGAACATGTGGCTCCGGATTTGTGATAACATTGAATAACACACGTGTTCAAGTATGTTTATATAGTTCTTTAACTACGAATCACGGACAGGACAGCAGACGGCGAAGCGGTCGAGTGGATAAGCTTTGCACTCATAGCCTGTTGCACAATCCAGTCTGTTGGGGCCTCATCCAAAGGACACCTGTTCTCCCAATTCGTCCAATTGCGGTGACCCATACCGGCAAATGCAAGTTCTGATTTCTCTAGAGGGAAGTAAACGTTGGATGTCAATACCTGAGTTGGTAATAAGCTTTTGATTAAACGTAATACCATTAATTATTACCTAATGATACTATTTTGGGAAACCGTCTGTTGCGTATGTGTGTATTGTTACGGACACGTGCATCCATGCGCTTGAGCACGCGTTTACGCGTTTACGTTTGCATGTTCACGCGATTACGTAATAAAGACACGAACTTGAATTTTAACGGGGACCGCGTGGAACGGGAGTTACGTGTACAGTTTGGTCAAAATCTCGATCGACTTGTATTTATAGTAACAGAGAAAAAGCCACACTCACGCAACACTGGTGTCAGAAATGACTGCTACTATATCGAGTGTTACCATGAACTCGGCAAAGTCTGTCCTTTCGGCACGGGGGTCTTGATGTGTCATTCGACTATCATTTTCCAACACCTTGTGCCGGCCGCTGTGACGACGATCATGCCTACTTCCGTACAACCGGGAATCGTCACACAAAATCACAAAATCACAATCTTATGGCGATTCGTCCAAGATAATTTGACGGCTCTGGCAATTGGGAGAACTACCGCAGCCATTTCGAGCGGGTGGCGGTTCTAAATGGATGACCGGTTAACCGTCTTGACTACCTTTGGGTACACCTAACTGGCGCTGCAAGGAACTGCAGTCAAACAGACAACCGACCACATGCGGCAAACGGAAGCTAGTCACAGTAGACACCCACAGTGTGACTGGTTGGGATCATGGGCGACCATCTCACCAGCACCAACTTTAATAGTGAATGTTAATGCTGTTTCTGTTGAGGGCACTAGTGATGTGGTGGGGATTACATCAAAAGGTGTTGCCAGTAGAGTTAGACGAAAATATAAGAGGGCAATAAGAACAATCCAGGGGTCTGTCAACAGCGCATCCCTGGACACCCTTATCATTAGTTGCATTACAAATTCGCCGGTGGTACCCTCCCCTCCTCATGGCATGATGGGTGGATTGACAGAGCGATACAGCCAGGAGGGGCTTGTCCTACTGGATATTGGTGCCGGTGAGGGAGTGTCGAGCTCCGGCCAAGGCGACGTCGTTGTTGCCGAATGCTGTATTCTACTCTACACTGCATTGGTGGATGGTGGACAGGGTTCGCGTGTAGTTGAGATTGTTGGGATGAGAGAGCGGGACAGCCGTTAGGGGCATGTCCCACTGGATATTGGTGCCGATGAAGGAATATCGAGCTCCGGGCAAAGCGACGTCGTTGTTGCCGATTTCGGTGCTCCACTCCACACTGCATCGGTGGATGGTGGAGAGGGCTCTAGTCTAGTACAAGGATTTAATTTAGCGTGATGATGTAGTGGTCGCGAAGTGATCACTCCTACCTGTTTATCCCAATATCAATTTAGGGATTGAATCTGTTGGATTATATCTGAATTCGGTCTAGACGGACTGATGAAATGGTTCAACTGAGCTATTTTATGCAAGAAGGCTTTCACGGGAGAGCCTTCTGCTTGTTTACTCATGATCGATATATGATGGATCATCTGTAGCAACTGGAATAGGAGTTTAGCCAAGTTAATATTGCTACCAGCCTGGCCGTCTACCTTATTCCGAGTGCCCTGGTAGTAGCGATTATAAGCCATACTACGAATTTCAAATTACATTTATCTAAATTTACCGACCGGTTTCGATTGAATTTTGTATCAAGGTAATTTGAATTGCACGGTGTTCATGTATCCTCTATTAAGGAGTTGGAACATGAACGAAGACCCTAATGCACTGGCAACGGAGCGTTGGTGGCGAATGTGAACCCTATACCCTGACATCTGATCAAATCAGTTTAATCCTTTCGGGTAGAAGGTGACCCCTTATAAAAATTTAAATCAACGAATAACTTAATACCTTCATAAGAAAATAAATGTATACCAAATAAGTAACATTATAAATCTACAATGGAACCGATAGAGCGAAATCTACCAATATTGGCACATGAATGCATTCAGCCGTTGCATTCCAGTCTCAATAGAACAGTGATATAATGCACAAGACAAAGGGTAGAAAGCGATGGTTACTCTACGCTATCTTGCCTATAAAATGACATGAATACCTATTTTTATGGAGGTACGGTACATAGGATGAATGAAATGTGAGAGGAACAATGTTGTAGACTAGTAAATATATATTTTTAAATAATAAAAAGTAAACAAATAATAATACAAATAATTATTTTTTAAATAAGAAATAAATGTAAGACTAAAAAATTAAATAAAAATGAGAATGTGAAACTGTGATGCTATTTACATATTCAAACCTGTTAAAATTCCAGCACATGTATCATACGACAAATTCACACTCACCACAAACTTCATAATAACTACACAATTGCACTACCAACGTGAAGTTGATCAATGGTCTGAACAATTGGGCGATTGTTCTACAAAATCCGTTGTTCATTGTGATTTATTGACCACCAGCATAATTTCAATTTCTTAGAAAAAAAGCTCTCGTGAACGTTGGTATATATTTGTGGATACGTGATTTTAAGGTGTTTATATGTGGATTTAGTCAGTCTACCAATTGTCTCCTGATGGGAGAAGCGAATTACAAAAGATATAACGTTCAAATAGTCCTCTCTAACGTATGTGTGTGTGTGTGTGTGTGTGTGTGTGTGTGTGTGTGTGTGTGTGTGTGTGTGTGTGTGTGTGTGTGTGTGTGTGTGTGTGTGTGTGTGTGTGTGTGTGTGTGTGTGTGTGTGTGTGTGTGTGTGTGTGTGTGTGTGTGTGTGTGTGTGTGTGTGAGTGACTGTGTGTGTGTGTGCGTACGTGCGTGCGTGTTGCGTGAGCGTGCGTATGTGAAGAATTATTGTAGGTCCTACCGGCGTCAGCTACCAGGGAAACAACCGACCTTGATGCCACCTCGCGGAATAATTTTTAAATTAGTTGATCATTCTTCATTATAGATTACAGTAAATAATTATATAACATGTTGGTATTCTTGCAATTTATCACTTGTGATTCGTCTTATGACACGGAATTTTCAACAAAGCTGTTATATATATGTTACTATTGTATTTTACCTATTCCTTAATCAAATGGCATAAACGTACTTATACCTACGAATATATTCGTCAACTACTGGTAGTTTACCCATGCTAATATGGATTTGAATTGAATTTACTTATACATGTGTATGTTCACTTGATTCCTTGCCTTTGGGCTTTAATGCCGTGTCAAGACGGTAGTCACACCCAGTGCGTTTTATTAGTCACTCCATGATAATAGCAATGGTATATATTTTAATTAACATGCCTTTTAAGGAACGAAATCAGCGTCCATGCATGTTATTGACATATCCTTGACGTTAGCCACGCGATGGGAAATCACACACCAAGACATCTCGGTTGAAGACGGTTCCGCTGGCACACGGCATGACGAAGCAATGACCGTATTTGCTGCATTGGACAAATTTGTTCTTCTCGAGTTGCCGGAAGTAGAACTTGCCCAACGCCCGGTTGGCAATAGTACAAGGAGATCACTGGCGGCAGTCGTACCCGGCTGTAGCATAACACATGTCATTAAACAACAAATTGTGAATAAAACGGCTTTTACTCGGCACATTTTCAATCTTAAGAAAAAGAAGAAGAATACATTTTATTTGATCCATGAGAACGTAGGCATCGATATATATGTATAAATAGTAATAATAATAATAATAATAAATCACAATGTTACGTGTAGAAAATTAATATAATGAACGCAAAAAGGCATACGTAATCGGGTCCGGAGACTCATCTAAGATTTCTTTTCACAATCGCTATCGAGGAGCCACCTTTCTATATGTAATTAACTTGGTCAAACAAATTGCATTGCCTTATTGAAGAAAACAAACAAATAATTAAATCTAAACATACGAGAAGTTGTTTTCAAATATTCCCGTCAAGTGTTTGCGTGAGTGTGGTGGTGCCTGTGTATATGTGTCTGTCTGTGTGTGTGTGTGTGTGTGTGTGTGTGTGTGTGTGTGTGTGTGTGTGAACGCGCGCGCATATACGCCTGCCTGAGAACATGCTTTGTAACCGTCCGTCAGTGATTATTTAGTGTGCATATGTAACAGTGTGAGATTGTGCATGTATCTTGATACCTTTGTAGGAAATGCTGTTTAATGTAGTACGTAACCTTGATACATGGGTGTTTGTGGATTTCAGGTATGTCTGGCACAAAAGAAAATGGTGCACGATAACACATTTAAACTTAAACTACTGACATTATTCACTATGCTATCAATAATAATATATCACTTACGCTTCCTTGCTGCTTCGACGACGGTTTTGCATTTCTTGACAGCGACAGTTGAGGCCAATGCTAACATCCGCTTGTCAGTCACCAAGTAAACGAAGATGCACTCCTTGGAACCGCTGCACATCCGGGTCACATTTATCAATGTGGTTTTATATGTCGCCGGAAGTTGGAACAACGGTTCAAACGACGGATCGACGAAGGTGGCATGACTGTTACCGACGTCATACACAAACAGGGAGTCTTCTGCTTTCGTCAGCTGTGTCCAGAATAACCATAATTTGTTTATCAGGAAGAGCAATTCAATTAGATCGGTACATCGACATATTTAAATAGATAATTGTAACTTGTATTATATAAAACATTACGGTTCCTTGTGATATCATCACAAGTGTAGGTTTCACTGTACCTTTCGTTTATTTTTGGTAGCACGAAATCAATAATGAGTTGCATGACTGTTGAAACCATCACTGCAAAAACTCGCATTAAAAGGGGTAGAACTTCATGATAACAGTTAACGTTATTGTCAGTTGGTTGGACCTCATTTGCTTGCATATAAAGACAAAGGGTGCATTCACACAGTTAAGCATAATTCAACATTTAAACAGATGCATCCAAGTTTGACGGCTATACGACACATGTAACGAAATCGACCCGGATATAAAAAACATTCTTACCTCACCAATCTCATCATATTTAACGCAACTTATCCTAGTTGACGCTCGGAATCGGGCATAAACACTTACCGATATATCTAATAGTCGCGGAATACCTGCCATTTTACCACCCCTCGTGCTAACCAGGCTTGTTTTTGACGTTGAACTACATGACCTACAGTCGACTTTGATCGCTACGACTTAATCTTGAAATCCGTCTGATCCTGCACCGCCGTTACGTATGCTCTCTATCTCTCTCTCTTGTAGTCATTTAAATTTTATATTTTTTTAGCCGTTTGCTATTATTATTTTTATTTGTTTTATATTTTAACAGACAATATTTTATATATTTTTTATTTTTATTACTTACAATTTTACGCCTTCCATTTAAGGTAAAGCCCTTGCTGGTCGAGGGCCCATTTATATTTTAATTCTTACGAAGAACCTCGCGATACAGATATTTAATTATGGATCGAATGTCAAAGCCTCCTAGCAAACACAGCGTCAGCCTAATTAACGTTAATACGCAGTCAATCTGCGCAAAGAAATTAGAATTTAACCTCATGATAGACGACGCAAAACCTGACGTCATAGTTGCATGTGAAACGTGGTTGAAGCCCGCTGTCAATACCACTGAATCCATTCCCCCGGACATGATCCTCCTATAAGAAAGTACCAAGCAGATAGCTACGGTGGCGTCAAGATTGCCATCAAGACTGGTTTGGTTGCTGAACAGTTATCGATAATGACACCATGTGAGGTGGTTGCTGTGGAAATTCAGACCGCAAACACTCCTCTCATAGTACTTGGGATTTACAGACCCACTGATAATAATACTGACAAGTCAATCTCTATATGTGACGCCATATCCAGCATAGCCAGGAAATTACCAAACAGCCCCCTGTGGATGGCAGGAGAGACAAACCTCCCGGATATCGAATGGAGAACAAACACAGCATCAAAACACAAGTACACAAAACAGATAAACGAACTCTTCCTCGACACATTCTCCATGTTGAACCTATCTGAAATAATTACTTTCCTGACAAGACTTGACAACATCCCAGATGTGTTCCTCACAAACCGGCCACCCCTCGTCAACAGATGCGAACCAGTACCAGTGGTCAGTCATCACGATGCAGTCGTGTAGGTAAATTCGGACATATTGCCAACAATTCAAAGACCTATCCAGAGGAAGATCCAAGAAGAGCTAGCAACATTTGCTAATGAAATGCAAACCCAACATAATCCAGACACACCTGTGGAAATACTATGGACATTGCTAACGGCCAAGTGCCAACACGTATTATTCAATCACGTCCCTAAAAGACTTTCTTCCCAACATTACAACCAAACCTGGGCCAATGGCATAATAAGAAACATGTCACGAGAGAAAAGGAAATATTTCAAGAAGGCCCAGCGAACCAAGAGTCCCACGACATGGCAAAATATAGAGAAATAAAAATGCCTGCCCAATCAGAGTGCCGAAAGGCGTATTACGGGTATATAAATTATAACTATATGCGAAAATAATAGAAATTAAGGAAATGTAAAGTTTTGGTCCTTCATCAAAAGCAAAAAAGGACAACAGCGGAGTAGCTTTATTCACGAAGAATGGCATTGTCCACAGCGATAGCCACACAAAGGCTGACATTCTTAATATGCAGTTCTTAGCCATCAGTCTTCACCGACGGAGACAACAGCATTGTACCGAGCCTTCGAATGAGCCCATACAGCGATTTTCCGCATATCAGAGTATCTTAAGCAGGAGTAAGAACATTACTGGAAGCATTCAAATCCCACATAGCCACATGACCTAATGGGATCCCTGCCAGGTTCCTATAAGACTATACCGCAGAACTTGCACCAGTGCTAACACTCATCTACCAGGCATCACTCAACCAAGGAACAGTACCATCAGACTGGAAGCACGCCTGTGTTATACCAGTATACAAGAAGGGAACAAGAACTACCGCTTCAAACTACAGATAAAAATTTAAATTTAAGTTCTTATATAGAGCATTATCCAGTCCTCATGACTGCTCAAAACGCTTTACTCTTTATTCCCTGGCAGACCTATTCAACCGAACACCATATCGACCATCTCGACCGTCTCGACGTCTCGACAAAGTGTCTCACCACCAACTGGCTACCAAACCTCACCACGACGGAGTGCTAGGGAAGATTTTTGAAGGGGTCAAAAGCTTCCCACATATTTCAGCCGTTGGACCCATCCTCTTCCTTTGCTACATAAATGACCTACCAGACCAAGTGTCCTCTATTGTACTCCTATTTGCTGATGACTGTTTCCCGTACCGAAACATAAAATCAAAAGGTGATGCAGATATGTTACAAGGTGGCATAGACAAGCTGCTAGTGTGGGAACAAAACTGGCTGATGGAGTTTAATCCGGACAAGTGTGAAGTTATCCGAATTACCAAGAGAAGGAAGAAGAGAATTGTCAGCGATTACTCTATCCACTGACAACAATTGAAGGAGGTCAATGGAGCCAAGTACCGTGGAGTAACCATCAACAGGACACTAACGTGGAGTGAACACATCAACAACGTGACAGACAAAGCTAACAACATCAACACTTTCCTATAGAGGAACATCAGCAGCACATGCCCCCAAGCCATCAAAGCATTATGTTATCAGACTTTCGTAAGACCCATCGTGAAATATGCGTCGACAGTATGGGATCCTTTCACACAGAGAACATCAAGTCTGTGGAGAATGTTCAACGACAGCTGTTCGCTTCGTCGATGCAGCAGTGTGACAACCATGATCGACAGTCTGAAAAGGAAGACCTTTGGAATATGCGGGCTAATGCCAAGCTCATAATTCTCCACCGCATCAAGAACAAGTTAGTGTAGACAGAACAACGACTTCACTCACCGCCGCTTCAATTCATACCAGAGGCAACGCATGCCGCTACTTCCAGACATTCACCCCCGTTGATCATACAAGCACTCATTTTTTCCAAGCACCATAACAAGTGGAACAAATGCACACAATATCTAGTTAGCAAACAATCAACGGACTAATGTAGAAAGGATCTCCTCTCCGTGATTACCTAAAGTAAGTCTTTTAATATGTCTATAAACTTCACAAAATAACGAACAGACAGACCTACGCCAACGTTACGTCCCACACACGCTCGACAATACTGTAGCCACATAAGCTGCCACGCGAGTTCTGAGGTGAACATATGAAGAAGAAGAAGAAGAATACAAAGATACGTATATACCATTCCTTGTGGTAATGCATTGTTGTAATTCCACCGAATCTGTAGAACTATACTGCATGCATTCCCATACATACCTGCCTGTCTTGGCCACCTGATCATCAGCGAAAGAGTTCCTTCAACGGCTCTTATCGTGTAGACGTATTCCATCTGACCGTGGTAGCGTACTTCAACTGCCACTGTGGATTCGTCATAAGACACCGTGACATCTAACAATGTATAATTACAGGAAAATTTGCAACACAAATATTTAATTGTACGCATCAGACATATTGTACGCGACAGAAAAACACGTTCGGTATTTATAGAGTTCGTACTAGAATTAAATTGCGTATTTATGTTAACTTGTATAATTATGACATCCGTAGACAGACGTATCACGGGATGCAAACGCGTACACGGATGTCAAAGAAGCTCCATAATATATATCTACCGTATGTACTAGGTGTTCACATACATCCATAATCAAATGTACATGAATGTAATGTTCACATCAGGTACGCATTAATTGCACTCATCATTTTTTTACAGTTGAGTCATCATATGCGTGAACGTTCCAGTAGACCCTACCATGAAGTAGTTGCTATGTAATCACAGGTGGGATCGATTCCGCAACAAATACCAATGGAAGTTAACACCTACGTGTGAATTATTGTGTGTGAAAATCTCCGAAGTCGTCCTTGTCCCCGTCGATGTAAATGTCGAGTCCCGTCCTCGCGTTAACCTGCACTTAGGCAATGCTACGTCGCCACCTTCGCTGTCCATGACGTCGCTCTGACCAAATTACCTGAAACAAGTGTCATAGGGAAAACAAGACCATCATAATCTCAAACAAGTTATGTCCAGTTAGCTGTCTCATTGACATAGACCGGAGCACTCACTCATTTATAAAAGAGGACACCAGTTGAAAGAGTTGCGTCAATTTCCGTACAACCATGAAACAAATAAAATACAACCGCAGCATTTATTAACATTACACACCTTATATCTAACACTTGTTTTTGCTGACCATTGCCTGTGTTTGCTATTGGCAATTATGTCATATACTAAGCCACAGCGGCGCCCGCTGGAGGGTCCCCCATAAATAAAGCAATTTGGTAGATAAGAGGCCACTGGTTCAAGAAAGCGAAAGAACACAGGAAGTGAACATCGACACGTTGGAGGATATACATACAGTCTTGGAGCAAAATTAACAGATATCTATATAATTATATAAATATATTTATATTATATATATATATCTGTTAATTTTGCGATGAACAGCGTAATTGGTTCTCTCTGGTCCTTACACACACACACACACACACACACGCCCGCGCGCACGCACGCACGCACACCTTGATCGTCAATACTACGGCAGAACACTAGCTTTGGTTACGCATACATCGTGAGGAGGCAGCATTTTTTTAGGTCCTCGCTACTGCCTGGGATATAAGGCTTTGAAACGTATATCTGGTAGACGACTTTTTCCCAAACCCGGGTAAAGATCATAATTGGCTCTCAGACCAACTGTCAAATAAATATAAATGAGAACACACTGGTGTCAAGTATTACCATGCTTTCGAAAATATTCAATAGTTAATGTATAGTGAAACGAGTCAATACAATAAACAAAATATTACAATTTGGTATTGCTATTCTATCTACCATGTGACCCGCGTAGTGGTGAGTATCACAGTTCACAGTGGAACTGTGTTCAAGTTGCTTTTTATATTGTTTATTGCTCTTTTGTAGCTTAATTTCTTTATAACTTAATTTTGTACATAACATAAAAACTAACGTTAAACATTGCACACGAATATATGAATTAATCCAAGACAGTGATACCATCTGGCGGCAGTGAACATTGAAGATACGCATGTTTAACCAGAATCTCCATAGGCGGATCCAGGGGGCTGGGGGTACGTGCCCTCTAGACCTCTTTTTGCGAGCTTCGGGGGTGGTACAATTGGATGATTTTGGAAAGTCTGAAGTGTTGATATTTGTGCGAGCCTCAGAGGGGTGGAACTGGAGGTTTTTGGAGAGCCTGAAATGTTTGTATTTCTGGTGAATCCCAAGGGATGGTGAAATCGGAGGTTTTTGGAAAGCCTCAATGGTAGTATTTTTGGCAAGTCTCAATGATGCTAAGTTTGGCGAGCCACAGGGGAGGGTGCAATTAGAATGTTTATGCCCCCTCCTAAATTACCTTGTCTTGATCCGCCCCTGCAATCTCTTCTGGACGAATTCACGGAGGCGAGCGAGAATCGGTTAACCGAGTCTAACATAACACGTTCCATTATTGCTCACCTGGCGGTGGTGGGTTATATTCGCTGCAGTTGGTCTCATTTACCCGTTCTTGTTGCAGTTGTTCGATTTCAAACAACACTGCTTATACGGCAGCCAGTCTTCCAAGAGATGACTCACGATCGGTATTTTGACAACTCTAAAGCTGAAATATCCTTTGTAGTGTGCGCGATCGAGCGTTCCTCCACCTTTGTCAAACGGGAGAATATTTCAGGGTTTGTCGTAGCAGCACTGCTGACCTGCGCCTAAACGACTGCTAATAAAATGCGATTACGTCTCGACGCTTCCTTGTACAGATTAATGTTGTGTAATAACATAATTTGTGTTAACAAGTCAAACAGTTTAATGCTGTGATTTAATGCCTTTGAGTTTACCGTGAAAACATTTAATGACATGACCTTATACCATACAATTGTCCTGTGGAGAAGTAGAAAGTTAAAAAGACA
The DNA here is from genome assembly GCA_963995525.1 of Escarpia spicata. NCBI lineage: Eukaryota > Metazoa > Annelida > Polychaeta > Sabellida > Siboglinidae > Escarpia > Escarpia spicata. The sequence goes on from OZ023211.1 coordinate 29,557,362, forward strand.
ACCCGACTTCAATACTGGTAATTGAGATTGTGAACTCGTATGCACAATAAAGACCAACGCATTTCAAAACTTTAAAGGTCACATAAAAGAGGAAGGCTATGAAAGAGTTACCAAGTTAGACAGGACACGGGACTCCCGCTTTTAACAGCTGAGCGGTGAGCTCAAGACATGACGAATTGGAGGGATGCAACAGCTAGGGGGATAGCGAGGGGTCAAATTGGCCTAGGCATTTAAGTCAAGTAAGTCAATTCATTGTGAGGCAGCATAATCATCTGTGTACACTTTTGCCGTCTTTCTAATATGATTTCTATAAAACAATTGACACCCTGATAGTATCACGTCATCGTAACACGACATCAGTATTACCAAAAATATATAAGCGAGCGAAAAATGAACAACTGTCAAACACGTTCTAAAAACGCCTTTTCAATGATTGCTAGTACCATTACGGTTCGTCGGATCCCAACAATATTGATGTCGTTTGAAAGTTTAAGCGTTCTGCTATTCATACATATAAATGGTTTCCTGATAATCATTCCTAAGATTAACTGAAAACGAACCTACAACCGGGCCCGTTCCGGTGTCTTAGACACTGCGAACCATGTTGTTTCGCCGACACAGTTCAACAATCTACCGATTGAGGCACCACTATCTGATTTCATGGTATAAGCTCCACCCACTTTCAAACGGCTGCTAAAATGACATACGTGAAGTAGGCGTGACGTCACAATCACGTATATCAACCAACCAACGCAACGAATTTAGACCCGTTTGGTGGCGTACTTTATCGTGACGTCACGCCGACGTAGAGACACATCGGTTTCGCTGCGATCAAAGCACATCAATTTCGCCGCGGTTTAAAAGTGGGTGGAGCTTATAACATGAAATCAAGAAATGGCGAAGTGCGCATGCCTGAACCTATGCAAATGAGGAAAACAACGCCGCAATCGGAAGATTAGTGTACTGAGTACCCGCCGCCAACATCGTTCGGAACCGTATAGAACACCAAAAACGGCATGATTGTAGGTCCATTTATCGGTGTTCTTTGAACGGTTACCGGGAAATCTAGATGTCGCTAGAATAACAAAAAGTGCATCCTTTCAAATGATACCAAGATCGTCGGGACAAGACGAGCCGTGAGGGTGCTAGCGACCGTAGAATTTCAAGTTTTAGACGTGTTCTGAGTTGTTCATTTTTCGCTCGCTTATCTATTTTTGGTATTACTGAAGACTTCTCAAAGACGTATTCGTAATTAAACGTATACAATATATATATATATATCATCGTTGTAACATCACTGTATGTGCTGAGTTTTCCAACTTAATCACCGTCAACGTATGTAGTAATGAAGCACTTTTTTTAAATATAACTTTGCTTTAACCGTTTGGTGAATGTCGACATGAGCTTGCAGTGAAAGCGTGATATTCAAGTGAAAACAGGGAAGTCAATGCGACGACTGTCAACGTATTGGAAACACTTAGGTCTTATTTGCTGCTCTCCTCGTTCAAATTCTTCACCGTGTAACCGCACACAGCCACTGGCTATTATCAGTTATAGCTGTAAGCATTTTAGAGTGTAGTGTAGTGCCGTGATGCAGTGGCTAGAGCTTCGGACTCTCAACCGAGAGAACCCGGGTTCGAATCCTGTGCTGCGGTGTCGAACCTTGGGCAAGTTCGTTCACTATACGTTGCTCCAGTTCACTCAGCTGTATGAATGAGTACCTGGCTAAAGACAGTGGTGGATGTTTGTGTACGAATAGTCTTCGCGCATGAATTGCAGCGTGGCTGGATGCTTCCCAGAGAAGTCGAGATGGTGTTCGATTGAACAGGTCTGCCAGGGAGTAAAGTGTAAAGCGCTTTGGGCAGTAAGACAAATGGCCTAAGCTAAATCAAATTATTACACAAATATGGTCTCGAGTAACCCTGATAACCCACGACAGCTATGGAACTGCATAAATCATATTTTACACAGACGGCCACCTCCATCTCTACCTAGTCATGTGTCATTCAAATCTTTGTGTGACTCGTTTTCTAGTCATTTCAAAGATAAAATAAGTCTTATACGTTCTGCTTTTCCATGTCACACTTTAAGTACTGTAAATGTGGACTTTCCACAAGTAAATTCTCCACTTGTATTATTTGAGCCAGCCACAGTTGATGAAGTGAGGAAAATAATAATGTCCTCCCCAAATAAGTCATGCGATCTCGATCCATTACCAACCATACTACTAAAAGCATGTATTGACTCTTTACTTGGTACAATAACGAATATCATAAATTTATCACTGAGTTCGGGTAAATTCCCAGATGATTTTAAACACGCACATGTAAATCCTGTTCTCAAGAAGACTTCTCTGCCAAAAGCTGATTTCAAAAATTATAGGCCAATTTCTAATCTTAGCTTTATTTTTAAGATACTTGAGAAAGTCGTAGCAAGCCGTCTATGGTATCATATCAGCTCAACTTGTTTATCCAGTGTGCTCCAATCAGCATACAAACAATTTAATTCTACAGAGACTGCTCTCCTAAAAGTACACAATGATGTTATATTAAACATTGATAAAGGCAAAGTAACTGCACTTACCTTGCTTGATCTGTCTGCCGCCTTTGATACCATTGATCACAACACTCTTGTCAAACGTTTATTAATGTGGTATGGCATATCTGGCACAGCTCTGACCTGGTTTTCTTCATATCTAACCAATAGACATCAATGAATAAAGATAGATAATTACTTTTCAACCTCACTCCCCACTTCATTTGGCATTCCCCAGGGTTCCGTTCTTGGTCCTTTGCTTTTCACTCTCTACACTACGCCACTCAGCTCTGTAATCCAAAGTCATAACTTGGATCATCACCTTTATGCAGATGACACACATATCTACATTTCCTTGGCCACGCCCGATACAAGTCACTCTCTAAACCGACTCAACGATTGTCTCCAAGATGTTTTTTCATGGATGACCGATAGCAAATTAAAGTTAAATGCAGACAAAACTGAATTCCTCATAATTGGTACTCCACTGCAGCGAGGTAAACTTAATGACTTTTTTCCAACATGCATCCTGAGTCAAAATATCACACCAGCAGCATCAGTACGGAATCTACGAGTGACCTTTGATTGCGACTTCAATTTCAGACAACACATATCCCAAACGTGCCGTTGCTGTTTTTATCATATCCGTGATCTTCGCCGCATTCGCCGACATATGTCGCTTTCTGTCGCTAAGACTATCACAACAGCTCTTGTTAGCAGCAGATTAGATTATTGCAATTCCCTCCTTCATAATATGCTACCAAGGATATTGCTAAACTGCAACGCGTTCAAAATTGTTTAGCAAGGGTAGTCACACAATCTCCTCGATTCTCCCGCTCAGAGCCACTTCTAAAATCACTGCATTCGATATCGCATTATGTTTAAGACCTGCACAATCACCTACCAAGCCCTTTCATCCAAACAACCTAGCTATTTACATTCAATGCTCACACCAGCTAGACAAGCCAGACAACTTCGGTCGTCTAGTTCAAAGTTGCTATCCGTTCCTAGAGTTAAGACAAAGGCTGGAACTCGAGCTTTTTCAGTTGCCGCGCCAACTATATGGAATTCGCTTCCCGTTAGTGTTAAATCAGCAGAAAATATTGTTACATTTCGTCGTCACCTCAAAACCTATCTTTTCAATATCGCCTATCCTCCCTAGTTTCCTAGCACATCCATCCGTTTGTTGACGACTTTCGCCTATCACAGGAGTACGAGAATGCTTAATCCTTTGGTTTTGGTGCGCCACTGAGCTCGGATTGTCTGAAGATATTGGCGCGTAAGAAGTTAGTTATTATTATTATTATTATACATGCCGTGCGATGGCTGGTCGGAAGACGATAAGTTTGCTATATATATATATATGGATGTGCTAGGTGAAATACAGCAGTTAATACACACTTACAACCCCGCTCACGTTATATACGGGGTTGACATGAATACAGATTTGACTAGGAATACGCCTCATGCACATGCATTACGGAATTTATATTGGATTTTAAACTTACGGTATGTATAGATGCCCCAGATGCGTAGGTGCCATATACTTATGTAAGTCCAAACGGATTGACCTCCAGAATTGATCATATTTTAACCACGGCCAATTTATGACAGAATGTGCTCGAACGTTCTATTACAGGCAACTTGTTGTTTTCCGACCATGTACCACTTAAAATCAGGTTAGATATAAATGTAGACCAAATATTCGAAAAGAACTATTGTCACAAATAGCATGGCAAAAAGCTAGTACGAAACTCATTAACCAATACAGTAGTGATCTTGAGTATGCACTCTCTATGTTACAATACGATAAAGAGGCTTTGCTGTGTAAGAATGTAATGTGTAAAAAACAGGAGAACGAATTATCTAGAGTATACAATGATATATTTTAAATATGTGCATAGAATCATCGGAATGTATACCTACCACTTGAAAACAACCTTAATTCAACTGGTGGCTGAAGGAAACTTCCTGGGTGATCAAAAAAGACGTTGAACACCTGAAACAGGAGGTTATTTTCTGGCATGGACAGTGGCGTGTAGTGGGAAAGCCTCATCAGGGTGGCATTACAAAAATGAGACGTATAACAAGAGCTCGGTATCATAGGGCTGTTAGACATATTATGAGAGAGGATAACAGAATTCGTTCTACTAAGACGGCCGAAGGCATTAGTGAAAATAGAAACCGGGACTTGTGGTCTGAGGTACGTTGGATAACGGGCAGAAATAAATTCTTGCCTTCAAGTATTGATGGTGTGGTAGGTGATGAAGAAATAGCACAATTGTTTCCCATAAATATAATCACCTTTACAGCAGTGTGTCGTATGATGTTGATGACATGACTGCTATAAATACGGAGATAGACAAGCAGATTAAAGAAAATATTGCATTAATATATCAGTTGATGAGGTTATCGATGGTGTTCAGCGACTGAAGCTGGGTAAGTTCGGATGATGAAGAGGGTCTAAATTCTGATCATATTATACATGGTCCGAAAGTACTCTTTGTGTTGTTAGCATTAATTTTTAACAGTATGTTGATACATGGTTTTAGCCTCGACTCAATGTTAGTGGGAACTATGGTTCCTATACCAAAAGACAAGAGACAATTAGTATGTACATCCGACAATTTTAGAGCTATTACTCTTGGCAGCATTGTTGCCAAACTGTTTGATGTTGTTGTACTATCTAAGGAACAAAGTCCGCTTGCAACATCGCATTTGCAATTGAGATTTAAAACAAATATGTCCACTCGTCACTGCACATATGTTATGATGGAGACAATCAGTTATTATAATGCAAATGGCAGTAATGTGTATGCACTCATGTTAGATGCCAGCAAAGCATTCAATAGGGTCAATTAATTTAGAGTACTTTTAAAACGTAAGGCATCACCCCTGGTATTAAGACTGCTGTTGTATATGTATACTAAACAAAACCTTCAAGTAAGATGGGGCTATAGAATGTCATACCAGTTTACCGTATGAAACGGAGTCAAACAGGGAGCAATCCTTTCTCCTATTCTGTTCTCTATATTCATGGATGGATTGTTTGAACAGTTAGAAAAGAGTGGAATGGGATGCCACATGGGCAACCACTATACGGGTTGCATCGGATACGCAGATGATCTCACTTTGCTAACACCCACAAGATCTGGACTCAAGGTTTTAACAGATATATGGGAAAACTATGCAGACAAATACTGTGTAAATGTTAACGGTACTAAGGGTATATATTTGTTTTCAGAAGTCGTAGCTGTAAACCCGACAACAGAACTGTATTTTTTAATGATACATTTGGGCCATCATATATCCGTTGTTAATAAGAATAGTATAGTTGTCGATGCCACTGCCAAATTCTAGAGAGGGTATACTATGTTCATGGCCGATTTCGGTCATATTAAGACGAATGTAACGTTCAACTTTTTTAAACAGCATTGCTGCTCTTATTACGGAGCCCCACTGTGGGGTCTTCAGAGTAAGAGTGTTGGCACTATTTGCATTGTATGGCGAAAAGCGCTTAGAACGTTGTGGGGGCTAGCACCACTTACGCACGGTGATGTTATAGCATTGTTATCGGATAGTTTGCCATTATTTGTAATATTAAAGAAAGGTTCTCCAAATTAATTCATAAAGCCTTGAACCACAATTCACCGATTATAAGCAGTGTTGCTAAGTTGTCCATTGCAAATCCATGGTCAAATTGTAGCTGAAACTACCGTTATATCTTAAGTGAATGTGATGCAATGTACGAAGTGTCTACGTATGATATTGGCCGGGTGTGACAGGCTGGTTTGTCCAACGTAACAATATCGAACGTGAACATATTATCGGAAATGTTAGACCTCAGGATTGGTCTTAAGACATGCAATATTTTAGACGACGATGATGTCGACAGTAATTTTACGGAAATTTATGTATTAAAAAACTGTACAATTGCCATTTTAATGTGCGACAATAAAGATTTAGTTCTTCATATTCTGAAGAACTAAACAATGTGGTGCTGCGCACAGGCGCATATCAGCTTTTTATTATAAACCTTTCGGTTCGATGGTATCTTGGCCTGCACTTGCTGTCTGTGTTAGACAGTTATTGTTGTAATGTAATTCTTCTTCGTGTCAGCTGTGTATATGTATATTGTTTTTTCTTTTCTACGATTAACGACGTATGTGTCGACCGCTTTAGAAATTATATATTTATGAGCTTCAGGTGGAATTGCAATGACTGCTAAAACATCACTACATGAACTATTTGCATATATCGTAATGATTAAAATTTACTCCTGGCAAATTTCCGGGCAAGGAAAAACCTAGAGTGACACTCGCTTACCTTGACGTCACTGGGCGAGCCGCGTGAAATGGAGCTTTCTCAAACGTGAATGTATCGCAGTTGAACAAATGCGCATGTTGGCGCATCAACTGTCAAACGACGCATTATTGAAGAGTTGAGATTAATTGTTTCTCCATCAATAGAAAAGGAGCAGCTTGCCTGGTGCATTCAAGAACCTCACACCTCGGTAAACCGTTGACAGCACGGCCTTATTAATGTATCCCGCACTCACGCCACCGTAGACAGAGAATACATAGAATACACATTTTAGAATCATCATGGCGTGCGGCTGTTTCCATCACTGTCAAAGCGTTTCATATGGTGTTCGTGTAACACGACAAAGTACCACATCAAAGATTACTGCTTAAACTAATGGCCCATGGCATAGGAAATGGTATAATAAACTGGATAGAACAATGGCTGATTGACAGAAGACAACGTGTAGTAGTTGATGGGGAGGCTTCAAACTGGAAATCGGTATTGAGTGGGGTACCACAGGGATCAGTATTAGGTCCTATATTATTCTTAATATATATCAACGATTTGGATGATGAAATAACAAGCAAGGTGTTGAAATTTGCGGATGATACAAAAGTGTTTAGAAGGATTAAAAGTGATGGAGATAGACAGCATTTACAAGATGATCTTGACAGGTTGATCAAATGGTCTGAAAAGTGGCAAATGCTGTTCAATTTTGTGAAATGTAAATGCCTCCACACAGGACATGGGAACGAAGAAGTAGAATATACAATGGGGGGTACTGTACTAAGTACTACTTTAAAAGAAAAGGACATAGGGTTAACCATTAGTGCTGATATGAAGGTTTCAGAGCAGTGCGGAATTGCAGCTTCAAAGGGAAATCAAATCCTTGGATTAATTAGGCGAAACATAACGTATAAGGAAAAAGAGCTAATAATACCACTGTACAAAACAATAGTTAGGCCTCATTTAGAATATTGTATTCAAGTGTGGAGGCCATATCGCAGGAAGGACATAGATATGCTAGAAAGAGTGCAGAGGAGAGCAACTAAAATGATACCAAATCTGAGGGATCTTAGTTACGAAATACGCCTTAAAAAATGCGGTTTAACAACACTAGAGACCAGAAGATTGAGAGGAGATCAGATAGAAGTGTTTAAAATATTGAAGGGTTATGAAAATATTGATAGAAATATGTTTTTCTCAGTTAAGAAAGATAAAAGGACTAGAGGACATGAACTTGCATTAGCAAAGGAGCAGAGTAGATTGGATATAAGAAAGTTTTCATTTTCACAAAGGACTGTAAATGAATGGAACAGATTACCTGCTGATTGTGTGGGTGCTAGTAGCGTGAATATGTTTAAAAATAAAATCGACATATACCTCAGACGGGCGGGATACACATAGATAAAAGGGTCGGACTCTCGATAAGCCAAAGGGCTTCCTTGTCCACCTGCCACCTAGAGTTGATTCTCTGGGTGGCAATCTTGTTAAATCTTGTTAAATCATATATTCTGCTCTACCTGTTATCGGTTCAACATTGATACCACGGAGTTGTGCCCTTTGAACTTTTATCTAAGCCCAATATGAAAGCCCAAGTTACAGGAGAAGCAATCACATATGTCTTCGACTGGGACATTTCCCAAACGCAATAAAGATACACGCCAAGACGATACCTCCTTGCTATTAAAAATACTTCATTCAATTATACATTTGAGGAAGATTCAAACAATTTATTTCTAACGTACCCAATACGTTGTACCACGCAATCGTCACCAGTAGGGGTAGGCGGGACACAACCGCATTGCTTACGGAAAATAACAGACAGTAAAAAGTTACGGTGCTGTGCAACTGCACAATATTTAATATACGATATTCTGCCATTCGTGGTTATTACGAAGTGCGATCCAAAATTTCCAAGACTGTACCAGTAAACAACCTCGTGCGATTCCGCCTGAATCTCCGCGATGTCAACAAATCGTCGCCCCTTCAGACGGATCTTCATCTTGGGGAACTGGAAGAAGTCACAGGGGCTAGGCCGGGTGTAGGGATGGTGTGGTACCACTGCCATGTTGTTTTTGGCCAAAAACTGCTGCACAGACATAGTGGTGTGGGCCGGCGCGTTATGTTGCAGCAGCCAGTTCTGTCCGCGCCACTTGTCGGGACGTTTCCTCCTCACGTCCTCCTTCAAACGCCCCAGAGCCTCGATATAAAAGTGCTGATCCACTGTCGAACGTAAAGGAACGAACTCCTCGTGAACAATTCCCTACATGTCAAAGAAACAGATCAGCGTGCTCATCACGTTGCTCTTGACCTGTCTCGCCTTCTTCGGCCGCGGTAAAGATAGAGTCTTCCACTGGGATGACTGCAGTTTGGTTTCTGGGTCATAGCCGTAAACCCAGCTTTCATCACCGGTGATAAACTTGAAAAGGAAGTTTCGATCATTTCTTACCTGTTCCTGGCACGAATTTGGCAGCGATCCGCCTCATGTTGAGTTCCTCCGTGAGAATGTGTTGACATGAACAAAATGATAGGCAAACGATGCTGCAAATGTCGTTCGTCGTTCGAGGATGGTCCTCGTGGATGGCCTGACGCACTATTTCAATATTTTTCATCGGTACTGCTGGTTGAGGGACGGCCAGAATGTTCGGAATCCTAAATAGACGTTTGCACACGTGTCAACCTCGAGAACCACTCGAACGATTGGCTTCTGCCCATGGCACCATCACCAAATGATTGTTTATGCATTTCTTGTGTCGCCGACGCGGTTTTACCAAGTTTTATGCAAAACTTGATGCACACGCGCTGCTCCTTCAAGTCTGTTATTTCTCTGTCATTTCTCTTCTCGCAAAATTCGCAGACAACCACTAACAGTAATGTACATAAAACACTCTCGAAACAAAACACATGCGTGTATCATCGTGTCGCTCGGCACACTGCTTCACGATACAGCTGTTTAGCACAATCTAGCAAGCGAAGTCTGTATTACGGCCTGATAGCGCCCCTGGTGATCAGTCCTTCTTAAGCACTAATCACTGATTGCTGGCACACCACAACGGCTGTTAGAGGCGGTGTGCGATCGGTATGTCGTTATGTACCGCCTACTCCTATATGATACGTCTCGGGCGAATTGCATAATCGTACACGTGTGGGAGTTAGAAGAGGGTCTCGTGTCGTTTGTTTTGTCGTTTTGCTTGTTTATATATTTTTGCTTATTTTACGTGTTGCATTCTTCGAAGGAGGGAGTGAGATCGAACAAGATTGAACAAGATTGAACAAGATTGCCATCCAGAAAATTAACTCTAGATGGAAGATGGACAAGGAAGCCTTTTGGCTTATCGAGAGTCAAATACTTTTTATCGACGTGTATCCCGCCCTTTTAAGGTATGTGTCGATTTTATTTTTAAACATACTCATGCCACTAGCACCAACACGATCAGGAGATAATATGTTCCATTCATTTACACTCCTTTGTGAGAACTTTCTTATATATAATCTACACTGCTCCTTTACTAATTTAACTTCATGTCTTCTGGTCCTTCTATCTTCCTTAACTGAGAAAAGAATATTTCTATCAATATTGTCATAACCATTCACTATTTTAAACACTTCTATCTGATCTACTCTCAATCTCCTGGTCTCTAGTGTTGTTAAACCACATTCTTTTAAGTTTGAAGCGTATTTCGTAACTAAGATCCCTCAGTTTTGGTATCATTTTAGTTGCTCTCCTCTGTACTCTTTGTAGCATATCTATGTCCTTCCTGCGATAAGGCCTCTACGCTTGAATATAATATAGTAAATGAGGCCTAACTTTCGTTTTGTACAGCGGTATTATTAGCTCATTTTCCTTATACGTTATGTTCGCTTAATTAATCCAAGGATTTGATTTCCCTTTGAAGCGGCAATACCGCACTGCTCTGAAACCTTCATATCAGCACTAATGGTTAACCCTAAGTCCTTTTCTTTTACAGTAGTACTTAGTACAGAACTTCCCATTGTATATTGTACATCTTCCTTCTCATGTCCTGTGTGGAGGCATTTACAATTCCCAAAATTGAACAGCATTTGCCATTTTTCAAACCATTTTATCAAACGGTCAAGATCATATTATAAATGCTGTCTATCTCCATCACGTTTACTCCTTCTAAACAATGTAGCATCATCCGCAACATTTCAACACCTTGCTTGCTATATAATCGTCCAAATCGTTGATATATATTAAGAATAATATTGGTGCCAATACTGATCCCTGTGGTACCCCACTCAAAACTGATTTCCAGTTTTAAGCCTACCCATCAAATACTACCCGTTGTCTTCTGTCAATTAGCCATTTTTCTATCCAGTTAATTAAACTATTTCCTATGCCATGGGCCTTTAGCTTAAGCAGGAACCTTTGATGTGGCACTTTGTCGAAATCTTTCTGAAAATCTACGTAGATGATATCTACTGGTGATCCCTCGTCTACCCACTTGGTATCTTGGTATCTTCCAAAAAAACATAACGTATTTATTAAGCATGACCTCGTTTTTAGAAACCCATGTTGAGATGTGTTTAGAAAGTTATGTTTAACAAGAAAATCCACCATGTGAACTTTAATTACTCTTTCTAATAATTTGCAAATCACTGACGTTAAACTCACTGGTCTGTAGTTCTGTGACTTGTTTCTGGAACCTTTTTTAAATAACGGTATAATGTTTGCTTCTTTCCATTCTAAAGGAACGTAAGGGATGGATGGTGGGAGGAGGCGAGATAGGGAGGGAGACATGGATGGAGGGAGGGAGGGAAGTAGGGAGGGAGGGATGGAGGGAGGTAGGGAGAAATGGTGAGAGGGAGGGAGGTAGGGTGTAAGGGAGAGCTGGTGGGTAGGAGGGAGGGAGGTAGGGAGAGATGATGGGAGGGAGGAAGGGAGGGAGGGAGGATGGGAGGGAGGGATGGATGGAGGAAGGGCGGTAGGGAGGGCGGTAGGGAGGGCGGGAGGGAGGGAGGGAGGGATGGAGGGAGGAAAGGAGGAAGGGAGGAAGGGAGGGAGAAATGGTAGGAAGGAGGGTGGAGGGTTGTAGGGAGAGATATGGTAGGGAGGGAAGGGAGGAGGGAGGGAGGGAGGGAGGGAGGGAGGGAGGGAGGGAAGGAGGGAGGGAGGGAGTGAGAGAGGGATGGATGGATGGGTGGATGGAGGGAGGGAGGAAGGGAGGGAAGGATGGAGAGATAGAGTGATGGAGGGAGGTAGGGAGGAAGGGAGGTAGGGAGGTACGGTGGGAGGGAGGGAGGGAAGCAGGGAGGGAGGCATGCAGGCAGGCAGGCAGGCAGGCAGGCAGGCAGGCAGGCAGGCAGGCAGGCAGGCAGGCAGGCAGGCAGGCAGGCAGGCAGGCAGGCAGGCAGGCAGGCAGGCAGGCAGGCAGGCAGGCAGGCAGGCAGGCAGGCAGGCAAGCAGGCAGGCAGGCAGGCAGGCAGGCAGGCAGGCAGAGATTCTGGGAGGCAGGTGATACAAAACGAGTTGACAAAATATTTAGTAAGTATGGGGTAGCAATAGCCATGCGTCCCCACACCACACTCAGGCGCATGCTGATACATCCAAAGGACATACAAGAGTCAGAAGAACAGGGCGAACTTGAGTAACAAATTACTATAGGTTTGGCGCTGAGTACATTGGAGAATCAGGAACATGTTTCAAAATAAAATCAATAAACCCATTCAATATGTAGTGTTTTGTGTTCAAAGTGAAACAAACATGTAAATTCATTTGATACATTCCGTGTGACTCGATTCTCCAAAACAACACTGTTATTTCGGCAGTGATATAACTGTTTCGAGGGTGAACCTTGCAGTAAGGTCCGAACAAAGTTTTTTACAGTCTCTATATCTTTGATGTCATAAGGAATCCGAGTGATGCCGCCCTGACACCGTTGAGCATTTTCAAAATTTCAAATTGGTGTCGCCATTATCAAACATTCCAATTTCGTCAATATCTAAGTAACTATTGACAACAGCTCAACAAATGTTACGACTGTACGTGGTACTGTTCAGGATGTTACCGAAACGATAGAAGACTTCACTACCGCGCGTTAGTGTTAGTTAGCGCGTTAACTTACCAACCAATCGGGACTCGAAGAAGTTAACGCGTTAGATATCTCAAATTTCCGTTGGACGCTAGTCGACCCATACTGACCAGCGGACAATTTTTCATTTCTTGCATACAAAGCTGTTAAACTGAACCTGGAGCACAGCTCAGGACTCGCTTTGATGTAAAATAAACACCGGCGGTCTGTACCCTTTCCAGTGCATTCCACTATGTAGCTTACACATTAATTTATATGCTAGTATACAAACATTGGATCGTGCAAGACATGTGCATAACAGGAAAAACCGTCAAGCAATGTACACTTGATGTTTCAGTTTTGGTCAAAAACTAAATTTCTTTGATTCATTTCAAATTGATGTACTTGTTCATTCGGCATTAAATTGTCGAATTTCATGACTAATGATTAATGCAATAATAATTGTTGAATGTCAATGAATGGGGAGCACTGTGTGCGTGTGTGCGTGCGTGCGTGCGTGTGTGCGTGTGTGCGTGTGTGCGTGTGTGCGTTTGCGTGTGTGCGTTTGTGTGTGTGCGTGTATCCGTGTGTGCGCAGTGTTCGTGTGCGCGCGGGTGTGCGCGTGTGTGCGTGTGTGTGCGTGTGTGTGCGTGTGTGTGCGTGTGTGTGCGTGTGTGTGCGTGTGTGTGCGTGTGTGTGCGTGTGTGTGCGTGTGTGTGCGTGTGTGTGCGTGTGTGTGTGTGTGGGCGTGTGTGCGCGTGTATACGCGCGTGTGTGCGTGTGAGTGTGTGACTGAGTTTGCGTGTGTGCGCGTGTGCGCGTGTGCGCGTGTGCGCGTGTGCGCGTGTGCGCGTGTGCGCTTGTGAGTATCTGCGCGGGCATATTCCAACGTCTCCAAAGTAATCTCCGTTCGTATCGTTGAGTTACTTCGGTACGTCTTACGTTGGCAAACAATAAGGTCATTAAATAAACCAGCTATACACCTATTATATATTTGTTGTAACTGTTGTAAAATGTAAAGTGGTGGTTAGCCATACTATAATCCAGTGTTGTTAATATAATATGTAATGAAACCTTATATATAAACCTTATGTATAACTTAAAGATGGGGCTTACCACTTCTGTGTTAAGCCAACGTTTAATTATGGTACTTTTAAACAATGGTTACTCATGATCTAATCTGGAAAAAATCAAATTCAAGCATGTGCAGTATCTTTGAACGTGTTGCTATTACTTCAATAATTATAGCATTGGAAATAGCAATTATTAATAGTTCTATTATATTAACATTTTCTTCATCTGCGGCGCGTAAAACAGTATATATTTCAACGAGTCTACAGCTGTGTATAGCACACGTTAATTAAAATGCAAGTATCTTCAATGTAAGCATTATGTACTTGCTTTGTTTGGAATTAGCCATTTTTGAACGTTTCAATGAGGTTTTGCTATACAACACGTCACTTGATGGATAGGCCAATTCGGCAAGGAATACAATGTATTATTATGTGGGTGAAACATACCATGTGTTATATTTCGCTAGTTTATCGATACAAGGACAGATGTAGTCCGTGTTGAACTAACACTGAAGAAACTATTATGTCCCGGACCTTAACAGTTCGGAACATCGTGGAGACTAAATTGGTTTAGGTTATGGTCGACTCCAAATTTAAGGAACTGCTAGGCCTGGCACAATACTCTTATAGCAATTACCACCCGATAAACGATTGGCGCTATATCGAGTTGGGATTTATCAATTGCCAAACATAAACATAAACTGATCCACAATCACTAGATGACGTGATTATTTGTTGTCTACCCTGGTCCCATATATATATGGGTTAATATTTAACACGGTGGAAAATAGTGCCGCCAACATTCAAAATTTTTAACGCCCTGAATATACACAAATGTTTTATTATGTATTATATAGATGTCCACATGTTTGTGTTAGCAGTAGAAGTTTTTGACTTTTGGAAATTGTCACGTGCCAAAAACAATGAAATAATTCGACCGACACTGGTGTCACCCTATCAAATCTGCTTGTCGCCATGACAAAGCAACACACTTTTCAGCTACCATTCTGCTTATACGTATTGCTTAAACATATGATAGTACATTACACGGTAATGATTACTGCAATCTTGAATATCTAGATCATAATATTTCAACGAATTTCCTTAAATGGTTTCTTTCATAAATCTCACTTATTTAACTTACTTACTTACTGGTTTCCTTAACTGTCGCTTATTATAATATTAATCAAGCCGGATTATTTCGTAATTAACGTTTCATACTATAATTGACCTTCACGGGGTCTTACTCTCAATATTTGTTATATATTTTGTACATGTCTTATTGCTAACATATCTGCATATTGATATTAGGTGATTTTAGTAGCATTTTTACTTGTAAAAACGCATCCTGTCGTATATCCAACTAATTATCTAATTTGAAGGTCTTGTGAACATTTGTCTCAACGAATAAAGCGTGTGCTTGTGCCGTACAATTTGAATCACTATTTATACATACTATAACTTCTTTACAATCTCACATGATGTTAGTTGTTGTTATGTTAGGCTTCTAAGCAATGCACCAACTTACCGTTTAGCTGAGACAAAACGGCCGTAACGTGAAGGACCACGATGATGCTGAAATGACCAACTTGGCCATTGTGTCCTAAATTGCAAATGCTCTTAATGAACATAATATATTACGCTGGTTAGACACCGGTACAACTACGGAAACCGTGTAGCATCGTGTGAATCTAGTATCTCATTGGTAACAGAATTGCGGGCGGGTCCTAGGCAGTGATCGTTCTCACTCCTTCTTAACGTTTACGCATCAGACTGCACAGAAAACAAGAATTTTGCCCATTTATAGCAACAACGTCTTGCATAGTAATGTAGCACTGAAGGAGGTCTAAACATTTGGATTCCAAATAAATTATCAAAATGCCATACAAATATGTTGTGGTGCTATGGGCAGTGACCCCTTCTGATCTGCTCTAAATCAGATACTGATAGGTAACCTTTTCAATACAAATAACTAATCATTTCCGAGTAAAGTTTGTAATTGTATTATAAATGTTTCATATTTTAATGAAGAATCGATCATGTCACTATATACAACACTGGGACAAATACAATTGCAAATCTTCTCCAAACGTTTAATAAAGGAATATATATGTCTTCTTGTAACACATTGACAACTTGGCGTGTTGGTTTACGCAAACGTTTCACTCGCACTACAATATATCGGTATTCATAAATGAGTTTCCAGTGAATTGCTGTAGGCTACAGTCAATTTGTTCATGAACATAAGGACATAGCTACACCATAACTGAGAAGTATAGAAGCATGCACAGTAGGTCTTCAAAACAAGTAGCTTACATGCAATGTTTTATTATGTCCATTGATTTCGAAGATGACAAATTCTTTACCTATTTACCTTTCTGGGAGCGCAATAAATCACACTGCTTTTTTCTCCATTATATATAATATTATATATATAATATGTATACTTTGTATAATATGTATAATATGTATAATATGTATAATGTGTATAATGTGTATAATACGTATAATATGTATTGCATATGTATAATATGTATAATATATATATATATATAATATATATTTAATATATATAATCTCAAAAATAGATAAGCGAGCGAAAAATTAACAACTCGGGACATGTCCAAAATCACTCAATTCAGCGGTCGCTAGCAAACTTACGATTCATCCGATCCCAAAAATGTTGGTATCGTTTGAAAGATTACCTTTTCATCTACGTAGTAAATAGCACAGTTGATCATGTTAAAGTATATTTTTTACCATTATGTTGATCTGAAATATGGTTCTTTTCATCCGCTTGAACTAAGCGAACGATGTTAGCGTCGGGTATTCTTCGCCGTCTATCGACGAAACTGCACATTTCCTGTTAATCACCGCTGCGTTGCTATGGCATCGCACATGACAGATCTGAGCAGTTGATGTTTTACATGTTAAGCTCCACCCATTTTTGCTTGTCAAAAAAGATAAATTAAGTTTCACCGAATGTTGGCATTACATTTGCGATCGCCGGACGCTGACAGACAGTTTGTTTACTTGTATTTTATGTCGTCTGCAAAGTGGGTGGAATCTAAATAGCATGAAAACAAGAACTTATGAAATATAGTCACCTACTCGGTTTCTGCCCTATCTGAGTTTCTGCCTCATTACAATTATATAGCTGGATCTCATACTAAATACATCTTTAGTCAGGTATATAGGACACAATGAGCAAAGGATGTCTACAAACTTGCAACAAAGTGGTTGGCTCAAATATTAAAACGAGGCAAACAGGTTTTTGACAGATATTTTGTTAGCGAATGCAGACGACGTGACTACAGTGCACCATGTCGGTGACGATGATGTAAGCAACCGTAATATTAAAATGTATCGGACGAAATTGTAAGCATCTATTCACCCTAATCACCACAGGAAAGTTAACGAACAGCCCGTGGAGTTTATACAGTGAATGCATTGCGATGTGTCGCACAGTGATGATTTTGAACACGATGAGGCAGAAACCGAGTGCTCCCCTTTGGCGCGTGAAGTGTAAGTATTGAACTAAAACAACTTATTTGACGCTTCGTCTGCATGCCATTGATGCAATAAGTGGTTCTGATTAATGATAATGATACGTTGCTGAAGGATTTCAAATTTTTTTGGTGAAAACTGCATATCATGCTTGCGTAAAGCAGAAACCGAGTGGTTCAGACTCAATATACGCATGTTTGAAACCTATGCAAATTAGAATTTGCGCTCCTATTGGTAGATGGATGAACTTTGTCGACGAAGCAAGTTGATGTGTAAAAGACTGCAAACAACATGATTGCAGATATGTGTGAAGGTTCTTGTAGGAATTACTATCGGGAAACTACGTATGTGCTAGAATAACGGAAGGTGTAATCTTTCAAACAGTAATAAGATTTTTGGGGTCGGATGAACCGTAAGTTTGCTAGCGACCGCTGAATTGAGTGATTTTGGACATGCCCCGAGTTGTCCATTTTTCGCTCGCTTATCTATTTTTGATAATATATATATAATATATATATATATATATATTATATATGCATGCTCGTGTGTGTGTGTGTGTGTGTGTGTGTGTGTGTGTGTGTGTGTGTGTGTGTGTGTGTGTGTGTGTGTGTGTGTGTGTGTGTGTGTGTGTGTGTGTGTGTGTGTGTGTGTGTGTGTGTGTGTGTGTGTGTGTGTGTGTGTGTGTGTGTGTGTGTGTGTGTGTGTGTGTGTGTGTGTGTGTGTGTGTGTGTGTGTGTGTGTGTGTGTGTGTGTGTGTGTGTGTGTGTGTGTGTGTGTGTGTGTGTGTGTGTGGATGTGGGTGTGCGTGTGTGTGTGTGCGTGCGTGTATAATTTCGCAAACTTGCCGAGTTAATGTAAATAAACTAACCAAAATGCAACGAAAACGTAATGGAAACCGCAAATATGTTATGGTTATCAAGTGTATTGACAAACATATTTAAATGTTCTGGAAACGATGAGTACTAGTACATTAGCTAAATATGCTTGCAAAAATATTGGACTTACACCGATGTCGAATGTTATGCTTCTGTTGATCTTCTCTGCGGCGATCTGACAATTGTCTGAAATTTGCCGAATTTATACTCCCTTCGCCATTGTTTACGCTCGCATAAATCTGCCACGCGGGAATTCCCAGAGGGTGCCGAAGCGACGTGTGTACTTGGAACGTGCTTAGTTGCATGTTCCATCTACCTCGTCTATTTCGAGTGACATTTCCTAGGGAAGCGTTTTTCGCAACGTACGTGCTGCGTTACGCTATTGGCGTCTAAAGCGGCTATCTTGCAAGTATGTATGTCAAGTTCGAGAAAGGTACGTGTCTTCCTACACATAGAAGTGACACACTTATCATCATAATATTCAGTAATGTTGCGCGGAACAGGTTACTTATTCAACGCTGCCGATAATTTCATTTGAACTTTAGAAAATACACAATAAACAACAATGGCTTCGGTTTGAATCAGATGAAGAAAGAAATGTCCTTTTACCGCGGGAAGATGTCTTCGATATTATTTGTAAGTTAGAAAGCAGAGGCTTCAGACAATCAAAACAAAGAACTCGTGCTGTGTGTATCATGCTTGTATTAAATAAAAACCGCAACAATTTGACAAAATGATGAAATTGATATAAATGAATGAATAAATGAAAAGTTTATTCAACAACAACAACATAATAATAATAATAATAATAGCAAGTTACTTCACGAATGTGACGTCCATCGAACACGCAAGGCATCTAATAATCACGTGTGAACATGTTTCGAAATCATTTTTAGTTTTGTGTATGATACTGTAACAATATCACTGTTTTAATAATAATTAATACACTTTTGGACTTGCTTGATTGAGAATCAAATGTAGGTCACGTTAATATCGGTCCCATCTCAATTTGGGACGTAAAAGAACCTTTGAGGACGACAACCACCCTGGCAGTTACCCATCTCAGTGAGAGCATATAAAGATCTGTTTGGTGATAATGTTCTGAAAAAGGCTGACTAGTTGAATGAGACCATTACATTGTAATTACAATAATACAGACTAGTCAGATGATAGAACGTTGCCGAGCGCTGGAAATAACTAGAACTAGATTCTCAAACACTTATTTTCATAACTTTAAACTACAGGAAATACAATATCATAAATATGCATGACTTTTCAAAATTATACTGCAACGCCTCATCACTCCATTCCACCTTGTCCCGGTTGTACAGAGCTGGAACATCGCATCCAAATACAGAGAACTTTTGCCCATGTTGATTAGATGGTGTGCCATCAGGATCACATATCTGTTCGGAGACACTTCCCGTTACTTCCTCTCTCTTCCTGCCCACAAAACATCTTCTAAACAACAGTTGTTCTTGTTCTTAATTATCGTCCCCTTGTACTCGTGTGATGCGTAGATCTGTTGAAGTTGCTCTCCATTTCTCCTTTTTAAATGTCCAGATAATACTGAAACGAATGTTTTATATGTATACATAACATGTAGCTATTTCGTAGCAGCGTCAATTTCAATCATTGCTCGAAATGACGCCTCTCCACAGGTTAAACATTGTCAATGTGAGCTAAGTGTGCCTTGTAATAAATGAACATAGGGCCTACGCCCATACTCCACAAGACCAGTCATTCGCGTCACTGTCGTTTGTCTACCCTGTAGGTCAGGCCATTAGTACGAAATTCGGCACGTCCGCTAAGGGTATTGATTAATAGCTCAATTTAGGGAATCGTGTAGCAAAAATACCACTCTGAATGCAACGGTGGGAAAACCCAAGATTCCTAATTTCTCAGGGAAATTCGAAGTCCTGTGAAATGGAAGGTGATCATAATGTTTGTGACGACATGTTGTTATGAGCGTTCGATAGAATGCAAGACTTTGTAAGTCAGGGAATTGGACATGCCAATGTGTGTGAAGAACCAATCATATATTACACTTTTAATTTGTTTTCTTTCGTGTAGTTTTAAATTGACAAAAAAGTTAACTACCATCCCCGACGTGCTTGATCATTTGTGCAAATTTGTTATTTATTTCGTACCAACGTATCGCAAAAAACGTTTAACTAACCTAACTAAAAAGAGCGTACGTTCATAGTTTCGCAAGATACATCATGTATCGATCAACGTCGAGTCTCGCGACGCGTTCACAAACAGACACATGCACGCATACACGCGGACGCACTTACACACACAGGCACATACACACATACACACACGCACACGCATACACACACACACCACACACACACGCACACACAAACACACACAAACACACACACGCGCACGCACGCACGCTCGTACCCACACACACACGCACACACACAACCACACACACACGCATGCATGCGCACGCACGCGCACTCACGCTCTTACCCACACACACCCGCACACACGCACACCCGCACACACGCACACCCGCACACACGCACACACGCACACACGCACACACGCACACACGCACACACGCACACACGCACACACGCACACACGCACACACGCACACCTAAAATACTAAAATATACAATATCAGGTGGTTACGAAAGTCAGGTCAAAAATTTCAACATCCATTTGTAGAAAAATAATGAAGTATTTAGTATTTTTTATCTCTGAAAATATTTAGTACAGTGTATAAAATATATGCATAAATATAGTTACAGTTATCAACGTTGTGTCCCATGTGTTTGATTCATGTTCTTGTCAATGGCGCCGCCTTGCGTAGAAACTCATCATCCCCGGCATAGATTCGGTGAAACTCATCATCCCCGGCATAACGCACACACGTTTATATTTTCTTATTAATGTTGATTATAAAAAAAACACGGTTAGTTCAGCAAGTAAAAATCCTCACGCCTTCATACCGTACTTTGTTGTTATTCGTTGTTGTTGTTTGGGTGAAAACATTAAGTTGCATAAAATGCTGCGGATTTATTAAATACAATATGACAGATGGTGTACATTTAAAATACTGTAAATAAATAAATTATAATAACTCGAGTAACAGACATCGTGCCATTATCATGTGTCATTCTATGGAAACGTGTTTAGATGTTGTCGCTGCAGATAGCTAGAGTAACACGAATATAAATATAAATGTCAGAGTCATACGTGAAAATGATCTATAGTTAGTACGTAAATAACGCAAGAGTCAGCCTGTTGCACGAAATTTAGGAATATTTTAATGACACCAATAAACATGTATACTGTACGCATTTTATTTCACGCAAGCCCATTTCTTCCGTTGAGGTACGTCTGAAATAGTGTTTCTGAGAGGCGCAAAGGTTTGTTGGTATTGCGCAATATTGTGAGCAAGTGTCATTACAAAAGTAAAGAAAGGGGGGTGATCCAGTACGTTGTGCGTCCTCGGGGAGAGAGTCTAGGCTGCGTCAAATCATATGCAAGTTAGACAGATACGCGTATTGTGGAAGGGGTCAGTCTTGGTGTGTACTGCAAACATACACGTGCGTGTCTGATACAAGACATGTCGTAAAGGTTGTACCCAATTATTAAAAGGAAGCAGTCTGTTAAGACTATACTAACTATGGTGAATATTTCTGCCCACAAAATTGTGTTTCGTATGCCCGTGACAACATTATTTTTTTTTAAATGGAAGGTACTACCTCCGAATCATATTAAAATAGTACACTTTCCAATTTCAATACATACTTTATTCAAAATACGGCCGAGTCAGGCTGAGTTAACTGCAATACATTTTTATGTTCAACGATGTCCCATTTCCTACGTTCAACTCAGTAGAGTTCCTGTTACAACTTTCTACATCCGCTAATTCCGGAAGAAGAAATGACTGGTTCCCTTTAAGAGCGCTCACACAGAAACTGGACCGTCGTAGAAGTCGCTGATCGAAGGTTTTTTTTCGCGATTATATGCGTGTATACGTAATTTATGCATCTATTACGTCACGGTTTGCCTACGTCACAATCAAACTTTGCGCATAGTCTCAGTCAAGCTTTACCTTTGCCACAAATCTTATTATAATGGAGCTTGCATACTTATTATGTAGGTTAAGATTTCCCTCTTAGACGCCTTGTACCTCATGCACGAGCCACGTGTTCGGCATCCATTTGTTGACGGTTTGTCGGAGCTTATGCTAGACAGAAGGTCAATTGATACATGATCCGGTGGTAAACATTTTATTACAATCAAGTTCTTTGTTGTCTTACGTGAACGTTTGTAGATAAATAATATTGTTAATATTTGGACAATTTGTGTTTAGACCGTTTACATAGTTTGACAAACAGGTGTTTAACCAACGAAAACACGACGATAACTGCATGTCGAATTTACAAGTCGCCTTTACAGTGTTGCGGGCATGCGTGTGTGCATTCATGCATCAGGCCATTTTCCCTTGACACATGAAAGAGCCGCGTCGTATCATGTCAAGAAAGAAACAAATTACTGATTACTGAGAATGGTTCTGGGATTTCCCAACGTTGAAAATGTTTGAACACAGAAGCGCTAAACCAATTTCAGGATAATAAATACTTACGACGTTAATCACGACAGGTAGTGGTCACGAATGCAACAGATCGACGGATACACGAAACGTGTGCCATACGAAGGTGACCAGTGACAAGCATGTGGTGTTCTACCGGAAACCAACTGTTGTCGTGCACGCATTCCTTATAGTGGAGACTGGGGCAAAGCGGACAGCTGGGACAATGTGAACATTTCATGGCAAGTTCGGATCAAAATAACATCTAACAGGATTTGGATGAAAACAGGAGATCATAGCATTAACGTGTTGACAAAAACATTCGCGCGCCACTATATTAGACACACTGACGCTGTGCCCGGTCGGTGGATTTAGCACATTTTTCTTAACTTTTATAATAATAATAATAATTCCGTTTTTTAATATAGCGCTTTTTAAGTAAGTAAATACTAATCAAAGCGCTTCACATATTAAAATGACGTGTTGAATAAATGCTAAAATATCAATTAAATATAAACTTTTCACGTTTGTTTAATTGTCTTGACTGAGCCCCCAATATTGGAGGAAGGGGCTGGAGATAAAATTAGCGCCTCAATATGTAAGGAAGGGTTGTTCATTTTCTGGTGTAATTTGTGTTGTTGGGGTCTGGAGATAAGATTAGACCCCATGAATATTTGTTGGTGTTTTTGTTGGCGAGATTCTACAGGGTGCAAATGGAAGTTTTCAGATACTATGAAAAGTTTTTTTAATATGTGAACGTCGGGCCGAAAAAATGTTTAGAAACAGCACATCCCATCGGAGAAGAGTGAGTGGCGCTCAAGCTCCAGCTCAGCCCCTACAATATTAACTTCGGTCCGGTGCTTATGTTTGTGTTATGTGCAAATAATAGCTATGTGTGCGTAACAACTAGTTACCGAACATCGTGAAACAATAGTGTTTTGGAATGGTTCAGATTAGCAACGACAGTAAGTGTGACGCGGGGGAGAAATACACACACATGCACACACACACACACATACATACATAGACACATACACACACACACACGCACACACACACACATACACGCACATACACGCACACACACAAACACGCACACACGAACACACGAACACCAAACACGCACTCAAACACAGCGCAGTGTAGTTAATTGATAAACGCACCACATGTTAACCAGGGTTAGGCCCCTTTTTCAAATTGACATATATTACTTAGCATGGTTTAGACACCAAGCACAGAAACCCTTAAATAATACATTACATGGCCGCTACAGTAGATCAGGGTGACTGAAAAAAGATTGCGTGCCCTGCTGGTCACTGCCATTAAACAAACCTGCAGTCAGAACGGAAACTATTTCTGTCCGAATTTACTAGTTTGAGGCAGTTTGTATAGCCCCCCCCCCCCCCACTCACGGTCACACCAGCAATTTAGAAGAGATGATTATACTATATGTACATTTGCCAAGTATGATTTGCTGCGTGTTCTTATCCAGTTACGGATTTAATTAATTAATTTAATCCGGCAAGTAGACCACAATGGGATACTAGAATAAACAAACTAATGTGTGTAATATTAATTTGATAATCATATCGTTGTGTACGATAAAGAGGCGTAATAGCTATGTATACGTGTTCGTGAGTCACTATATTTCCCCTCGGAAGCAGCAACAATACTTTGTTAGCCATGATTAGTGCTTCGTTGCAAAATACAACTACAGTAAGGGTGGAAGACAACCAATAACGCTATCACATCGCAGCACAACATTTTCCTATTTGAAAGGACGTATATTTAGGTGTAAATATCTATATTATTTCACCACATTTACACAAATATAATTCAGGGTTTAGTTGATACGTTATACTATGCAAAGTTCATGTGTTGAAGCTGGATTTGTCGGTAAGTATTAAAGACTAAGCGAAATTAACCTTTTCTATTCCCAGTCTGAATGAAATATACTCTAAAAGTAGTCTCGTGATATACAAATAATTTTTAAAACTCT
Source organism: Escarpia spicata (assembly GCA_963995525.1). Classification (NCBI taxonomy): domain Eukaryota; kingdom Metazoa; phylum Annelida; class Polychaeta; order Sabellida; family Siboglinidae; genus Escarpia; species Escarpia spicata. The sequence continues at coordinate 29,582,252 of OZ023211.1, forward strand.
CCGTCACCCTGTCTAAGACCCCTTTTAGTCGGTCTTTTCTGCACGTTCTCTGCCCTGTTTGTTGCGACACCTAGCGGTCAAGGTGACGTCATCGCAGATATCACCGCTAGGATTTAGCATGGCGCTCATCTATGTGGGTTTCAGGCAGTACCTAAAATTGCAATCGCGGAATTTAATATATTTATTTATCACCGTAAAGATAATAATCTTTCCTATAAATGTGTATCTGGATGCACGCAGGAATTTTCTTTACGTTTTCAGTTATTGCCGTGTGAACAATGCAAACACTCAAACTTCCAATGAGATTTGGCACGTTATTTGAGAAGCGTATTACGTTTACGTATACAAAGTTTTAAAGACATTTATAATTTCATGTCACTTAGTCATTAAGTCAACTATATTAGTCTCGGATGCATACGTTCACGGTCGTTACCTAATGAATGATCTTAGCAGCAAGGTATTGTTATTTCATAGTTGCTCACGAGATGGAGACACTTATGAAGGTATGAACGCAGAGCATACTGTATTTTATGCAATGGCCAGGACAGGCCTAGTGCGGGTAGTGAGGTAACTGGCTGAGGCGATAATTACTTCCAGCTGTCTGGCTTAATAAAACCGCCCAGCGCCTTCAGCCAATCATGACATGCCAGGATTAGGCCCCAGCCTACGATTTGGATTAGCGGTTAAGCCGCCACTTGCGCGTTAGGTATCTGTGTGTCATGTCGTGTATATCCTGATATTTCTAAATCTTGATTTCTAACTGTTTGTATACCCTATAGATCAATTAGATTTAAACGCAGACACAGTTACACTTCGTTGACGTCTACCAAAACGCGAAAGGAAGACCGTTCGAGCGCCGATTACAGATGAGTATTGCTCGTTTAATATTTGCCTTCTTGGTTTTCCTTTGTTTGTCTTGAAGTCTTGTGATGATCAGAAATGGCGTCGGCCGTAATCATGTCGGCTGCGATTTCTGATCTAGAAATACTTATTATCGGACATTCTCATGCATATTGGTTGGGCGAGTTTGTCGAGTCCGCTAGTTCCCCTGGGTTAATTGCGAACTCCGAAAAGCAGGCCGGGCCGTAGAAGCAAGCGGCCGGACCGTATCTATCTTTTCGGCAACCAGATGTTATGCCTATGCCATGGCACAGATTTCGGCGATACAACCTGACATTGTAATTGTTTTGCGGGGTGGCAATGATTTAGGCAGAACAAGTTCTCCTACTCCACAGTCCGTTGGATCACGGCTTTGTGTCTTTGCCGACGAATTGTTGGCAAGAGGAGTTAAGCAAGAGTGTCTGTGCCAAATCGAGCACCGGTGAAAGTGGCGCCATTTTGTTTTCGAAAATGGGTCCGCTAGCTTGAGTGGCAGCGGTAATTTCTCTGCTCAAAACGGAATGTAACCGGAGCCGGCGCCTGTTTTGCTGGCGACATAAGTATATATGGAACAGCCAAGCGAATATTTTACTATCTGAAGGTGTTCACTTTACTGACATCGGGAATCTTCGCTTATATCGTAGCATCCGTGGAACAAATTTTAAAGCCGTAAGCCGGGTAGTTACGGTTCACTGGTTTTGTTTGTCACCGGGCATAGCATGACGGGTAAATTGTGACTCCAAGTTATAAAGATTGCCGTTGCAATTGGAAATGTCAGCGACCGTTTCCCAATATTACCTGTATGAGTGCATGCAAAAATTAATACCTTGGTGATATCAGTGCATGTCCCAGTACTACTTGCGCAGTTAATATTGATATACGGTTAGCCAATTTCACAAAGTTTATGCGGCTTTGACATGTTTCATTTCTGAAGGGTGATTGGTCAAACTGGTGTTTGCTTGACATAATTAAATTGGCTAGTGTCCATATTTTAAGAGCCCTGTGACTGTTTTTCACCTCTTATTGTTGACGACTATTAATGCCAGTAAAGGTTATGGACGTTTGCCAGTTATTAATTACTCGCCTGTTGGCTGTAAATATTACTTATCATGGCCTTGAGCCAAAATTAAGTTCTAGGCCGTTCGCCATTAATAACATATAAATGATTTTGAATTAAAACAACATTTTAATACCACTTTAATTAAAATCTTAAGTAACTATAACAACATATAATTAATTAATTAATATCATGGTTGCTTGCCAAATTACTGCATCTTGGCCGTTCGCCATTAATACTAATAAAACACTTATCACAGCCGGTTGCCAAGTTCATGGCCAGTCGCTGAAGATAACATATCATGACCACTTGCCAAATTAACGTGTCTTGGCCGTTTGCCAGTAATCACAAATACTTGTTATGGCCGTTTGTCTAGTATTGACTGTTCACGGCTGTTTGCCAAAAATAGAACATATCATGGCCGTTTGCCAAATGTACGTCTCTTGGCCGTTCGCCATTAATAACAATACTTCGCATTGTCATGTATTAAGTGTTCACGGCCGTTTGCCAAACATTTACTTGATGGCCATTTGCCAAACTACCGTCTCTTGGCCGTTCGCCATTAATAACAATACTTAGCATTGTCATGTCTTAAGTGTTCACGGCCGTTTGCCAAACAATTACTCGATGGCCATTTGCCAAAACTACCTTCTCTTGGCCGTTCGCCATTAATAAAAAAAATACGTATCATGGCCATTTGCCAAGTATTCAGTGTTCACGGCCGTTCGCCACAAATAACATATCATGGCCGTTTGCCAAATGTACGTCTCTTGGCCATTCGCCATTAATAACAATACTTAGCATTGTCATGTATTAAGTGTTCACGGCCGTTTGCCAAACAATTACTTGATGGCCATTTGCCAAACTACCGTCTATTGGCCATTCGCCATTAATACAAATTACTGATCATGGCCATTTGCCAAGTATTCAGTGTTCACGGCGGTTCGCCACAAATAACATATCATGGCCGTTTGCCAAATGTACGTCTCTTGGCCATTCGCCATTAATAACAATACTTAGCATTGTCATGTATTAAGTGTTCACGGCCGTTTGCCAAACAATTACTTGATGGCCATTTGCCAAACTACCGTCTTTTGGCCGTTCGCCATTAATAACAATACTTAGCATTGTCATGTATTAAGTGTTCACGGCCGTTTGCCAAACAATTACTTGATGGCCATTTGCCAAACTACCGTCTATTGGCCGTTCGCCATTAATACAAATTACTGATCATGGCCATTTGCCAAGTATTCAGTGTTCACGGCCGTTCGCCACAAATAACATATCATGGCCGTTTGCCAATTTAACGTCTATTGGCCGTTCGCCATTAATAAATGTCTAATAATAATGATAATAGGTATAACTTAAGTAAAAATACTAATAAAAATAAAAATAATTACCGCCATGCGTTACTGGAGACATGTGAAATAATATTATTACCGCCATGCATACTGGAGGCATGTGAAATAATATGATTCCCGCCATGCGTTATTGGAGGCATGTGAAATAATATGATTACCGCCATGCGTTACTGGAGGCATGTGAAATAATATGATTACCGCCATGCGTTACTGGAGGCATGTGAAATAATATGATTACCGCCATGCGTTGATGGAGGCATGTGAAATAATATGATTCTCGTCATGCGTTATTGGAAATAATATGATTACCGTCATGCGTTGCTGGAGGCATGTGAAATAATATGATTCCCGCCATACGTTGCTGGAGGCATGTGAAATAATGTGATTACAGCCATGCGTTACTGGAGGCATGTGAAATAATATGACTCCCGCCATGCGTTACTGGAGCATGTGAAATAATGTGATTACCGCCATGCGTTGCTGGAGGCATGTGAAATAATATGATTACCTTCATGCTTTGATGGAGGCATGTGTCATAATATGATTACCACCATGCTTTGCTGGATGCATGAGTCATAATATGATTACTGCCATGCGTTGCTGGAGGCATGTGAAATAACATGATTACCACCATGCTTTTAAGGAGGCTTGTGAAATAATAAGATTACTGTTATGCGTTGCTAGAGGCATGTGAATTAATATGCTTTCCGTCATGCGTTGCTGGAGGCATGTGAAATAATATTATTAAAGATAAGAATGCTTTATTGATCCACGCATAAAAAATTGTGTTACTGTCGGGTGCAGCACATACATTTACAAATATAAACATACAAGAGTAAAATATAATGTTGTACAGATGGTACAGATATCAACATTAACAACACCAACACATTTCTTACTGACATGGATTTAGTTGCATGCATTTAGTTGGCGTCATGGTCAAGTTTCTGGGTTTTCAGACATGCTTAATATGCTTGAAAAATTTGACCAGTACAAGATTGTTGATTATCGTGCATGACGATGGGTGTGAAGTTCTCTGTAGTTCGAGTACTGTCCTGTTGTGCATTTATTATTGTAGAATTTCTCCTGAAATTCATCCGTGAGTCAGCCAACATCCGAGTCAGAGGCAAGATCGGTTACACTCGACAATATACATTTGGACATTTTTGGCTGCCTGGCAGGGACATTGGCAGATCGCTGCTGCGACAACGAGAACTCTTCCGTCTACACCAGTGAATGCTTGAGCCATGACAGTACTCTCAGACTCCAGGTAGTGGTGGACAGTTAGTCGAATGCAAGGATACATTTGGCATTTGTTGGAGCACATAATTTAACATCAATATAAACGTCCAGTGCATACATAATAGTATGTGTGCTGTACGTAAACGCTGTATACGGTAGCAATATACTGGAATATATACATTTTTGTATATAATTTTTTGAAAACTCATTGGCGTTTCCGATTAATTATGTGCTGTGAGCTTTGTGTTTGGACACATGAGAAACTTATTTAGAACTAGCATAGAAGACATCAACATACACAACCGGATTTTAAGACACGAGCAATTTGAGAGCGCGAGTAATACGTTTATAAAATACTTTTGATTTATGCTGATGTCCAACTTTGTAATAATATGTATGGTTTTAGAAATCGAGTGTGTGCCATTGAAAACTATTACATAAAATACTGTGCTATTGTAATACAAATATTTTTAATGGACCCATATGGACAGATGGGGATTAACATTTTGTATTGAATAATGATGACTTTGTTTATTATATGCCATGCGTATAAATATTGTTATTATAACATGGTTATTATAATATTACCTATTCATATTTTGAACAGTTGTATTTGTTTTGATTGATGTGTATGTTTAGCTTTTTGAGTTTGTTAACTTTCTTAATTTTAATGCATATTTGTATTTACGTGTTTACGTGATGTTATCTGTAATCAAACTATTCCTAATCGCCATCATTTGAATTTACGATTTGTGTATCAATAACTGTGAACCAACTTAGGTGCAGCCATCGTAGTAGCACTAATGTATTCATCATCCTCCGGTATGCGTCAACAGGTAGCGCGATACTGGTTTCATCGGTCACATTGACGGTGTCACGGAGCGCGGATCTATTGTTGGCACACCTGCGGTTCCCGTAAAAAATCCACGCTTCTCGTCGTTTCCATTGCTGGTTTGCGGGCATCCGTCTCACTGACCTCGCGTAGTATTGATATAAACGTAATACTTGTTTTCGTCTACTGCGGTTAAAAATTACCATGACTAGGAGTTGGTATTTTTCACGTACGAGGCCGCATACATATCTACAGGATTGGTGGGAAATGTATGGGGTCACAGTATAGCACTTCATTCTTACCGGGGAGTCGGCTCTCCGGGTCACCGTGATGATGCGTTACATTGGAGGGGTGGAGTTCTCTGGGCAAGCGTTGTGTAACGACTAAAACGTCTTTCTGTTTCGTTTAGCTGTAAAAAAACGATTTATAGCAATAACTACTGTGTCGCGTGCAATCAGAAGAGTGTCTTTTGGGAGGTTTTGAGCATGACATTACACATTGAGAGAAGAAACAGGCCAAGCAGGGTGGACGAGATTACCCAAATTTGGAAACCAATATACGCTTACGTCAATTTATGGCCCACACAATTTCTGCCATTTATATCGCTTTATTTTAGGGCTGTATAAAACAGTTCCAGGTTTCTCATCAGAACTTCATTAATATGTAAATGAGGGGTGCGATTTATGGTAAATGTGTGTATTTTGATCCTGATGACGGTACTAACAACTTCCAATGCAACTCATCGTCAACAATTAACAACTTAAAAGTCTTAAGGTGTCTACTGAAAGTATTTCTTACAAGTAGGCTCATTCCTTTGGTTTGTTGTGAAATATAGTTTTCTCTTTTTGCGCAGAATTATTGCATGCCTATTTATTCAAATGATAATTATATTTCAAAATAAAGTTTTGTGGAAGCTATTTTTATTGTTTTGTGCTGATGAGAAAACGGGAATTTGTTTTATAAAAGTGAATAAAAATTATTGTATGTAACCTTAATGTTTAATATTTTATACATTTTATAGATACTATGCATTGTACAAAGCGGTACCTTCTTTGAAGAAATAAAATATTTGTACGTTAATATTCCACATGCTCTCAGAAAGAATGAAGGGGTAACATTGCCACTGACTACAACATCAGGAGAACATTCGAAAGTACTCCAAAACTGCCTCTGACGGGAATGGTGTTAGACAGCTGCGGATGACAAATGCAGCTGGATGAAAATAGTTTATGGACAATAATAATTAAGCAGCCTTTTCATAAAATATTTGAGTTGTCATGTGCCGCACGAATCCATGGACACTAACTGCAACTTTGCCTTTTGATTTTCTTGTATTAAATTATGTGGTTTGTGCCCGTTGGAGTTGTTTGCGTATTTAATTTTAATTTATAATAATTGGATGGGATACTCGACACCCATTCTCTTTTTGAAGCAGATTACATTGTTATGTTCCTAAATAATATATTACTATATTATTTTATTGTTTTAAACTTCCAAATCCCAGTTAATCCCAATAAATTTATAAATGTGTATCAAGTTAAGTTCATTAAATTTTTAACATTAGAGTGACAATGCATGATGATTTCTATTTAAATGTTATAAGACCAATATACATAAATGTATGTGTATAATTTGGTTTTATTACTTGAAAACACACACAATAGACACATTTAGCAAAATTAGGCACAGTCGGCATATGAGCGGCTATCCATCGGCAGAGTATCGGCGTCCGACTATGAGCCGCCCTCGGCCCAAAGACAAAGTAAAAAAAACCTCGGCCCGCAGGCGAATGCCGACAGCGAGCGGATGCCTTTGCCGCTGTCTGCAACCGCTGTCGGTCCGCTGTAGGTGTGCTGTCTGGGTACACATTATATACATCAATAGATTAGTAATATGAATAATATGTAAGGACGGGGAAACTCCCGTTAAGACATATATTGTCGATAGCACGGGAGTCACGGCCCGTGGATATACCGTTTTTTCCTTTGTCGTTTTGAAATTGGGGAACGAAAAAGGAAAAAAGCAAACATTGTTCGTTTTTCGTTTTCATATTTGAAGTAGGAAAAACGAAAAACGAATACAATCTACTAGTCGCGGTATTTCTAATACATGTTAGAAAAACGAAATAACGATAGAACAAACTGTAACACTGTGGAATGATGAGGGTATTGAACAATTGCGTGGCTGCTTCGAATGCACTATCTGGGATTATTTCTACAATTCGTGCAGTAGTATCTCTGAAACTAGCGACACTGTGACTGAATATGTGAAATTTTGTAGGAATATGATACTACTGAATAAAACTGTAAAGAAACACGCATTTCAGACCGGTGACAAAGTTAAATTAAAAGTGGCACAGGCAAATTTGAAATCAGGGGTAAGGAAATGTAAAGAAGAATATAAAACAAGATATAAGCACAGTTTCAGGAGAACACAAAACAAGATACAAGCACAGTTTCAGGAGAACACAAAACAAGATATAAGCACAGTTTCAGGAGAACACAAAACAAGATACAAGCACAGTTTCAGGAGAACACAAAACAAGATATAAGCACAGTTTCAGGAGAACACAAAACAAGATACAAGCACAGTTTCAGGAGAACACAAAACAAGATACAAGCACAGTTTCAGGAGAACAACACAAAACACGCCTGGCGCAGTGTAAAATCAATCCTCGGTTGCAGTAAATCTCACAAACGTTACAGTGCTACTAACACTATCGACTTCTCTAAAGACCTAAACACTTTCTACTATCGATTTGACTGTCACGATTTTGAAAACGAGAGAAATTGTGCTTTTCAAGATGCTACTTTACTCCCAGACGCCTCATTCGAAATATCCAAACATGGTGTAGCCAGCGTTTTTAAGGATCTGAAAATAAACAAAGCTGCCGGGCCTGATAAAATAACGGGAAAGCTACTTAAGGGGTGTCACGAGCAGCTGGGCGGTGTTTTTCAAATGCTGTTTCAGTTGTGTGTCGAGCTGAGTGAGGTTCCACTTCAATAGAAAATATCCGAAATTTTACCCGTTCCTAAGAAGCCTAACCCAGTATATCTCAACGACTATCGCTCTTACGTCACTGGCGATGAAATCGTTTTGAGAGACCAGTGCTGAAATATATATTACCCGAGGTTGAACACGTACTTGATCCTCTGCAATTCGCATACAGAACAAAACGCAGTGTGGAAGATGCCACCTTGTCTATACTAAATGTCATTCATGAACACATTGAACGTCCACGCTCGTATGCTAGAATCCTATTCATAGTTTTTTCATCAGCATTTAACACAATTCAGCCGCATTTGATGATTAGAAAACTGATTGGTCTCGTAGTTGGTAAACAATTAGTCATGCTTATCCATAGTTTCCTCACCAACCGCGCACAGTATGTAAACATCATTGGTCACTGCTCGCCAGGTGTCTCTATCTCCACTGGAGCCCCTCAAGGGTGTGAGCTGTCACCATTTCTATATGTCATGTACACACATTTTTGTAGACGTACTCGTTCAAGCTGCCACTGTTTCAAATATGCAGATGACACTGCTCTTGTTGTTCTGACCCCACATGATGAAAGTGAGTACAGAAGCAATGTAGATAATTTTGTATCATGGTGTATGGACAACTACCTTAAGTTGAATATTATCAAGACCAAGGACATTGTAATATACTTTCGATCAGGTGTACATCATCCCAATCCAGTCAACATTAGAGGGCAAAACATTGAAATTGTTCATACGTACAAATATCTTGGTAGTACAATTGATGACAAGCTAAGGTGGGATGATAATACAATGACTCTATACAAAAAGGCCAGCAAAGATTGTACTTCCTGAGACAACTCAATGCAATGCTCGTTGACAGAAATATCCTGTCTCTGTTTCACAATTCATTTGTGAAAAGTGTTATGACTGTTTGGCTTATTTGCTGGTGAGGAAATATCTCGGTCAAAAATAGAGGGAAACTAAATAAGCTATATACCACTTCTTGCAAGATCGCTGGATGCTGTACAGCTGAAACCAGTTTACAGCAATTGTACAAGTCGAGAACCCTACAAAAGGCAAAGAAAATGTTATCCTCCTCTCTGGGAGGAGTAACAGCATGCCAACTGTACGAACTCAGTGTGGGTGACCTGAAATCGTTTATTCCATCTTCTGTCAAGTTCCTGAACCAGTCATAGATACTTCACATCATTGATCAATGTTATAATTGTCTTTTATTATTGCCATATTGTTTTAGCATATTTATCATCCTGTTTTAATGTGTTTAATTGATTTACTATTGCTGGCACTTCATGACCGAATGATTGTCATGGTTCATGATTGTACCATTATATATATACAACACTCAGTATTACCAATTAGCAACTGTCTACACACTTGATTATATTATTTACATACTGCAATGTGATTTAAATACTATGTTTAATTATGCTCCCTCCTCAGTGCAAATGTATTTCCTCTTTTTGGACAAATAAACTTATTATTATGATTAACTCTTGTCTATTTTCAAAAGTACTTATGGACTACACAAGTGAGTTAATTGGCTATCGACCCATCAACAGAACTCTACGATCTACCTCGCAGCCTCGCCTTTTGTTCGTACCGGCCTCACAAACTGTTACTCATGGTGGTCACCGTTTCGCGGTTTGCTCGGCAGTTCTATGGAACTATTTTTTTAATGATCTCTCTTTATCAAATAGGTTTTAGTAACTATAATTAAGGTAATGTTATATTTTTAACAGTAATACGAAATTGAACAAGATTGACATCAAAGTGTCCAGCTTCAACGGCGGTTATTTACCAATGCATATTGTTCAAACAATTTCAAGTAACCGAGGCAGGGTAAAATCGTCTGGACTAATCTAATATAGGACTACAATGAATATGAAATAATAGCAACAGGTTGAACTTTGACTTGACATTCTTTCTCTTGTGATTGGTCTGCTGATAGGTAATGTAAGTTTACCATCAAATGCCTGTTTTGAAAAAATGCAGACTTTTATAGGGAATACAACCAGTGACATAGAACACATAATTCTCTCTGGGGCAATGTCCCATCGACCGGGACTTGAAACTTGGCACAAATTTAACGAGATCTTTTATTGACTTTGGTAAGGCTGGACACTCAACAACAATAATTAGATAATGCCACCATTATACAATAGAATACCCTATCAAGGAAACCCAGTAATATCATGTCAAGATATCGTACCCTCTGCAACATTGGAAATATTATTGCTTTTTTATTAAAATAACGAAAAAAGCTATTCAGATAAAAAATTATGTATACTTTGTTGAATCAACCAGTCATCGATGGCACCTATTATTGCCTGTGTGATATGTTACTGTCATCCCTCCTCTTCTAATAGGACTTGGCGCACATATACAATATAACTGTTCATCTAAATAATTTGTTGATACGGCTCTTGGTTGTATTGGATGTCGTGTTCTTTCGTAAATGTTTAAAGGTATGAATGTGTTGTAGCTAAATGCGAATCGTTGGCATATATGGCTTCATTTCATGCAATTTGTGTTCAGGTTATGGCTAATAAAATTGACGTTAACACTCGAACCCAATTAAATTAACACGTTATATAAGACACTTTGGGTTCAACTATCTCAAAATGAAGACATTAACCTTAATTCTAGACGTGAAGTAAGCCCACAAACATAGTTATCGGTGGAACGTCGCCAGGAACTAATTGGAATGCTATGTATATAATATGCGCACAGTTGTTGTTACCAATAAAATTTGATAACCGTATTGCTGTTTTGATCTAGTTCTAAGTCTGGCATTTCACTTCTAGTTATATGTTTACATATATATTTAAATCTATCTACCAAAAAAAAGTAGTGTTCATTCGGCATACGTTCATTTTGTTCCGCTGTTTCATCTTCAAAGTCATAACAAATCCATGCGAAAACAAAAATTTACTATGTGACGTACGAATATATATTTTTCCACATGCTGACCAATCGATTTGGTGTTGGAGTAAAAATAAACACATATGCATGTCATTATCAAAAGCAATCCCCCGTAGCGAGGGTGATCTTTCAATGGATTGTCGTTGTAATTTGGTGTGCATTCGTTGATGGCCTTTGAGTCCCATCTTTGCTGGGCATACTTCCCACACCGCAGTACATGGCCAATCCATCTCAATTGTGTTACATGATGCTTCAATGCTTGACACGTGAACCTCATCTAGTACACTGCTACTTGTTCTTCTGTCCTTGTTCTGCCAAATGATTCGCACTATCTCTAGTAAGCAGCGTTGGTAATATTGCTCTAAGGCACTTATATTTCGACCGTATTTGCATGTATTTTTTTGTAATAATGAGCGTTTTACTCTGTTGCAGCGACGTGTACATTCGGTGAAACAACGCTCACGGGCAGTAGCCATATCATCCACCGTGCTCCGCTTGTGGACCTACTGAAAGATATGCGAAATAAGCAACAATACACGGACATAACATTGATGTCTGATTATGGCTTGCTCCGACTGCCTTGTCACCGAGTTGTTTTACGAGGGGCTAGTCCATACTTAACGAAATGTTTTCATCAGGCTTCAAGTCGGCGAGACTGCAGACGACAATGGACCCAACAACTCTGTGCGATGTCGTCGATTGTATCTACGGAGCCAGTGCAGAAATCACTCTCTCCAATGCGGAAAGTCCTATCGAGGCGTGCGACATCCGTATGCTGGAAGATGGAGATATGAAAACCCGATGTCAACACGTCTTATAAGAGCTAGTCGGAACATCTAACTGCATCCATTTGTTCCGGTTCGGTCAACTTCACCGTCTCAAGTTTCTGAAAGAACGGGCCAGGCTGGTGATGCTTAAAGAGTTCAGGTCGGTGTCTTCCACAACTGAATTCAAAGAGATGTCGTTCAGTGAAATAGTCGAGTACATCAGTGACGGTGACGTCATGTTCCAAGACGATCACATGATGTTGTACGCTGTGCAGAGATGGGTGAATCACGACCCGCAGCGCGCACATTTATCACAAGAGATTTTGGCGCACGTTCGCCGGCCGAACAACAACACTTCCATCTGCAGGTGTGGCAAAATGCTGCGACTGGTGGCGATTGGTGGAGTAAAGGAGGACAAATCAGCGAACTGGGACTGTGAATATTTGAAAGCAAATTGTGACTCGTGGCAGTTCTTAACAGAGATACCCGAGTCTGTGCGCAACCAATACAATTTTTTGCCAAGTGGATGGAGGCATCCTACTGACCGTTGGTCACTGCTGGTTGTGCAACACGTATTCTAACAAATGGATGAATACCGCCAGTCAAATCACTCCACGCTGCTCACGTAGCGGTGTCGCACTGGGCAAAGCCGTCTACGTACTGGGAGGAATAGGCAAAAACAATAAGACTCTCGCATCGTTCGAACGCTTCGATCTTAAGCTACACCACTGGACGGTAGTGCCAGACATGGCACTGGCGCTCTCCGACCTTATGGTTGCTGGCGATGGCAACAGCATCTACGCTATGGGAGGCCTCGGTGCAAAGGGCATCATTAACCGCTGCGTTCGTCTATACGACAAAAAGTCTGGTGTGTGGCTCCGTCTGACGGATATGCCATCACCATTTTATGGCGGAGCTGTGATCATACTGCATAGATACATGTACGTCGTCGGTGGCTGTCTTGCTCCTGCCTCCGATACGACATGGCTACGGACGAATGGTTGACGCTGCAGAACCCTTATCTGCAACAAAGCTTCGCTCCAGCAGTCGAAAGGCATGGTCGTATATTACTTGCCGGTGGAGGCAACAGCGAAGGGTATGCAACATCTGACATAGAACAGCATGATTCGATCACGGACGAGTGGTCAATCTGGAACGTGCAACTAATTAGAGCATTGGAACGGCACAGCTTGCTCAAAATGTACAATCATCATTACCCATACGGTATGTCAATAACAAGATCAGTAAACATAAAAATGAGTATATTGCACTATAGTAGTTCTGTACTCACGTGTAACGTATTTGTAATGGACTCAAAATCTTTCTGATATACAAAGTGTGATATATATATATATATATATATATATGACTTTGTTGTGGCAGTGGTGTATTTTGTTTGATTTTACTTGACATAGTTGTCTTATCGACACCAGTCAAACTCATATTGTTAAAGGAAAACAAAAGACATATGTCTGGGCCTATGCTTCAGAAACATTTAACAAAAACTAACCATTAGTAACTGCTATCACGAATTGGTATATGCTGCCAGCAGTTTACTAGAATAACCTTGTTGAAGTCACATAATATAAATTGTAAGGACATCGCCATTGTGGGATAAATCCTGGCGTCACCAAGGCCTACTCTTCGCAGTTCGCCAGAACACACAATATGGTTATTATATTTTGAGTCGTCGCAAATTTATCTTGGCGCTGTATGTACCAAGGACGGTGCGACCGCATAGTGCACTGTATGCCATTATAATTGAGTTGTTACAAGTGTAACTCTAAATCGAAGGGAATACGAGAAACCAAAACATGAGCTGGCATATTCGTATATTTGTGAAGGAAACGGGGGCCTTCGATTCGTCATCGCAGCGTCAAGATCAAATAAGCTCTTGGCGCTTATTGTTCAACTGTAGGGGGCGTATCTCCACAATATGTCCGCTGTCGGGAACTGGCATATTACACTAGAATCTCCCTCTTTGAAATTATATTCTGCGTTATTCACTGGTGTGACATTGTTGATTGTTTTTGTAAATCATTAGATAGTAGTAACTTTTTAGGTGTATAGGAGCAAACTATTGCTTTTTATTTCTCTGTAAATCAATCCTACAGATGTCATATCTCAAAACATAAATCACAGCGAATAAATATGTCGTGAATATTCGGACTCTTCTGCCAAGCAACTGCATCGAATTCTACATGTTTGCCCAAATCTACGGACTTGACAACCTTCGCATACGCGCTAAGCGCATGATGTACAAAACGTTTGAGTCGTTAGCTTCCACAACCGAGTTTGCTGCGATCACGTGCAGTGATCTTATCGAGTATATCGAAGACAAGGATATTATCGCGCGACCCGAAGACACCGCGTTACAAGCTGTGCTGGTGTGGGCGAAGCACGACTTGGACAACAGGCAGTCGGACCTGCATAGGATTCTTGAACATGTTCGTCTCTACCACTGCATGAGCTATTGCCTTTCGAGCGTTCTCGAAGACTCTGAAGCTGACAAGACCTCAGGCGTTAAGGCGTAGAGGGTGTACCAGTCATCGGGTCCTAGTGGTGGACGGTGGACTGACCAGGGACGAAAGGCAAAGCCGGGGAGTTCACCCACTCGCAACCAGTAGCGCCAACCCGGGTACGGCTAGGCTGACGCTAACGCAGCCGCCCGACTTATGGTCAACATTCTTCAGAATATGCAATGTGGGGGTGGCCTACTGCTTACCGGATCAGCATTAGTCTGGTTGTACGACAAGAATACATCGATATGGGGTAGTAGAGGGAGACTACTGGCACCGCGCTTCCGGCACGCCAGTGTTTTGCAGGCCGACACCGTCTACATACTTGGCGGCACCGACGACGACCTAGTTGTCCTTGGATCGGTAGAATAACTAAACCTCGTTTCAACGACGAGCCCCCACTTTTTGTTGTCGTTGTTCTTCGTTGCAGACATACCTCAAACAGTCACCCATTCCATGGCGGTCAGCTGCGTAAATGGTCTGTACGTGTTTGGCGGTATCAATGAGGAAAATACGACGTCACCTATGTATATGATTCATTGGCTACACTTGT
Organism: Escarpia spicata; assembly: GCA_963995525.1. NCBI lineage: Eukaryota > Metazoa > Annelida > Polychaeta > Sabellida > Siboglinidae > Escarpia > Escarpia spicata. Next base: position 29,597,386 of record OZ023211.1, read on the forward strand.
CGCACTTAGTTGGATTATCTCAATCGTGTTTTGCTCATGGTGTCGATGTCGTCTACTTCCTGTTGTGTCTCGAATCGATTTCGCAGTTCGAGTTGGAATTCGATCTTTTTTCTCCCGATTTGTTTGGTATCTACACTCGGTGGTTGATATTTATATATATATATATATATATATATATATATATATATATATATACGTCACCTATATATATATATATATATATATATATACGTCACCTATATAAATATATATATATATATATGTATATATATAGGTGACGTATATATATATATATGTATATATATATATATATAAATGTCAACCACCGAGCAAGAACGTAAGCCAGTTGAATTCAAGTTCTTTAAAAACCTATCATATACCTGTATATGTGTATGTATGCATGTATGCATGTATCCATTTATGCATTTACGCATGTATGCATGCATGCATATATGTATGTGTGTATGTATGTGCCTGCGCCCAAAATAGATAACAGAGAATGCATCGTAACATGCATAAGTTAAAACGTTAAATATCAGTATGTGTTATTCCACAAAATATGAGCATTACTTTGAAATCAGAGGTGATTCTGAATAATAGGTGATGTCTTCCTGACTATACAACTCGATTGTCCACGTATTGGTGATTCGCTATCCACTAAAATAATTCCAATGTTGTGAGTCAAACTTTGTATCCAATAAAAATGCAAAACTGTTCATTCGGCTGCACTGCCACGCGTGATGCAAATCATACTGGTTAGATAAAAAAGGAGAAAGTAGTGTGCGGTGTACAAACACAAAACAGATACAAGAAAGGCTCAGGGAAGAACTTACTATATACGTACATTGGCTTCCTGTCGGTTCGGTGTACTGACATACTGTGTCTGCAGTCTGTCATGGCCTGAAGTATTTTAGTGAAGGCGAAGGTTGTCCATCCCACATATACTGAACAAAACAATTTGACTCATTGTAATGGGATGACAAATATCAGGTGTCATAAATCGTGATTATTTGTAATTTCTTTTATGGACCAGGTTGCATATCTAGCAGAATAAATGTCCATACAACTGCGTCTGCGCATGCATATAAAATATATAACTCTATTATGATATTAATATTTATATAATACAAACTTATGTGTTGCTATATCTACCAATCAAATTAGTTTTTGCTATTTGAGTAATGAATTTTCCAATTCGGCTTACAAAATTAAGATGGTGGCCAGATTCTTCGACTATGACAATGGATATCTAGCTATACACGAACCTATTGTCATAGACTTACATTTTATTTATGTTGTGTCTATTTTTGGCTTCCATCTCAGCTTATTTAGTTCCATCTCAGCTTAGATCTTCCTCTTCGTTGTTTCCCACCCTCTTATCCTTTCCATGCTGTTTTTGACAGTCAGTCTTCGTTCATTATGTACATAAACATCCACTATTGTCACTAAACAGGTACTCATTCATGGCGTTGAGTGAACTGTACCAACGTATAGTAAACGAAATTGCACAATGTTCAATACATCAACAAAAGGATGCGAATCCAGAATCTCCCGACTAAGGGTTCAAAGCAGTAATTTCTACGATACCGTGCTCCATGTTAATGTTTCATGAAAAAGTGCAATGTAATTTCCCTTAACCTTCGTGCTATTATAGCCTTAAAACTTTAAACATATGTATTTATTATTCCACAAAATGTGAGCATTACATTGAAAGCAAAGGTGATGATTCTGGATAATGGGTGATGTCTTCCTGACTATACAACACGATCGTCCACGTATTGGTGATTCGCTATCCACTAAAATAATTCCAGTGTAGAGAGTCAAACTTGGTAACGAACAAAAATGCAAAGCAGCTCATTAGGCAGCATTGCCTCACGTGATAGAAATCATACTGGTTAGATAAAAAACGAGAAAGTCGTGTGCGGACACTGGCCGTCCGTCACACACGCAAAACAGATATAAGAAAGTCTCAGGGAAGAACTTACTCTGTACGTACACTGGCTTCCTGTCGGTTCGGTGTACTGACGTACTCTGTCTGCAGTCTGTCTTGGCCTGAAGTATTTTAGTCAAGCCCTGACTATCCCACATATACTGAACAAAAAAACTTTCTACCCTACCGTGATCCATGTTAATGTTCATGAAAAAGTGCAATGTAATTTCCCTTATGCTTTGTGCTATAAAGCGTTTGTGCTATTACTTACTGTAGGTCACCAACATAACATTTCGTTTCCTCGCGTGAACATACAAGTTGTGATGCGGAGATTATTGGGGTCAGAAACTTTAATTTAATGTTGGGAAAACCCGAGCGTCCCCACGATAATGGCACAATTTAATAGTGTCACTGTTGACGTTGATAGAGTCAGCTTGTGACTAGGCGACGGCCTTTAGAAGTATTGCACAACAGACAGTTGATTTATTAACCCGTTCAACGGGACCGTTCTCATTCATTTACTTTTGGGAAAACCCAGGGTTTTTTCAGATAAATGCGTAGAGGTTACAAATGTCCCAATTCTGTTTATCTTACCACTTTATGGGCAAGCCCACTCGGTGGATTTGATGTGTCAGCTGGCTTGATATATTCCACATAGATTCATAGTTGCTAACACCCTATTCATGCCTTTAAATCACCGGCAATCATTGGTATGCTAATTAATATTGGGCAGATAATGTTAACTATCACATTATGTAATATACAGTAGCTTGCATATGCATGTGTAATATGCACTTATCGACGCTGATTGGGACATTGTTTTGACTACAACATATAGGTGGTCACCTCTCTCTAGAATCTCAATGGCTTTGCTGATCTACCTTCGCCATGAATCGTTCTATCTGTCGAGAACTGTGGCGTCTTTGGCCATGTTGTCATGTTTTGTCCTCGTTCACTCTATGAATGATCACCGATAGACAATAGATACGCCGACTGCAATCTTCCCGCGATATTCTGCTGTCATGTGAATGACACCAACAACGTCGCACAACTACCTAGACCGGCTCAGCATAAAGGTGACGAACATGGTGTTGATAGTTCCGTTCAGCAAACACATAATTCAGACAGGTAACTGCACTTCCACATCAAAACGAAGCTATTGTTGTTTATTTTGTATTTCCTAAGATTCAACTAAAATAATTGACCTACCCCACACTAGCAGGGCGCCACCGTCGATTGCCCTTGAAAGCGAGGCTACACGCACACAGCACGAAGCGTTGGCGAAGGACCAACATGGAGCAGAATGTTGGATCGGTCGTTACAGCGTTTATGTGAAATATTACATGATGACATACAGGCGAATCGCAAATGAATTGTCATAGACGAACACGAAGGCAACAGGGAAAGGCTACTGGCTTTATTCTGGGGTTCCTACGTCATCATTTGATAAACCACATGTTCCGTCAAACATTACTGAATTATTAGGATTACGTCACACATAATGGACACGGTTGCCAGGACGTGTAAATAAACACATTCCTCTTTACGCACGTGGTGTTCTCTTTGGGTTGCCTCGTGGCAGATTTATGCTTGTCCGAACAATGGCGAAAGGAGTATAAAATCGGAACATTTCAGCCATACTAAAATTAGCAGCAGAGAAAAGTAGCGGAGAGACAACATTCAACTGCAAGGAAAGTTAACTACTTGCACATGCATACATAGGTAACGTGGTGGCATTAGAACAGACGTTACCAGAACTTGTAAGTATCTGTCAATACAATTATAACCAAAACATATGTAAGTATGTATGCATGCATGCATGCATGCGTGTGTGTGTGTGTGTGTGTGTGTGCGCGCGCGTGTGCGCGTGCGTATGTGTGTATGTGTGTATGTGTGAATGTGTGTGTGTGTGTGTGTGTGTGTGTGTGTGTGTGTGTGTGTGTGTGTGTGTGTGTGTGTGTGTGTGTGTGTGTGTGTGTGTGTGTGTGTGTGTGTGTGTGTGTGTGTGTGTGTGTGTGTGTGTGTGTGTGTGTGTGTGTGTGTGAATGTGTGTTTGTATGTGTGTTTGCGCGTATGCATATGTGGGGAATACATAGGAAAACCGGCTCTCGTGCCATGAGCTACATGGTGCTTGGCGACATAAAATATACGCTGACAAAATATGTTTTCATCTTCCATATCAACACGACTATTATTTGAAAATTTTACACTATCACAAGTTGACTGACGTTAACTTCGGTTTCTTTCGTATTTTTGTCATTTCGAACATACAACGGTATTGGAGCAAGTCCTGGAGAAAGATGCTTTTGGTTAAACATTTTACGTGCGCTCAAACAACGCTGTACCTATGCTATACGAGCGCGGTACTGTGTTTATGTAACAGTGCTGTGTGTTTCGTATCAGTTGGCAAATATTGTGATTGTGATTGATGCGTATGAACAACCACGTTATCCCGTCAGGGGATGGGCATTTTTGTCAGTTACATTAATTCAGAATTGCTGTCTTTTAGAGAAGCATGGAACAAGTGGCCGTAATCTGCATCTTCGTGAGATGGTCTCGTTAAGTACTATCGTGCTCCTTCATCTACCAGCAGCTCTGTCCCAGTTAAACGGTAAGTTGATAAATATCTTAGAACTTTAATATAACAACTAAAATATTGTTACGGAACTATAATATATAATATATATAACGTCTTAATCTTCCCCTTGCTTCCTTGCTCCCTTGCTCCCTTCCTCCCTTCCTCCCTTGTTCACTCAGTAGCTACTTCTACTTTTATTGTTATTTCCCTCCATATCTGTCTATTGTCCGTAATAACCTTCCATTCTTGGATACTCACGTCTGCCTTCATAAAGTCTCTTTTCTTGCTGTCGTTCCATATTAGTTTTGGTCTTTCTCTTTATCGTTTGTCACCCTCTTCTGCTTTACATGTTCTTTTTGAGACAACCAGTCATCGCTGTTTCTTTGTATAGTATGTATGTCTAGTGTTCTTAATTGTACCACACACGCAGGTGTCCAATTCGTTTAGCCTCCAAATTGCGAAGCAGATTACAAACGAAAGAAAGCGTTTATAATAATATAAATATTAATCGAAATCAAGGTACTTATAGTTTACCAGAAAGACCTGTAATATAAATATATATATATATATATATATATATGTGTGTGTGTGTGTGTGTGTGTGTGTGTGTGTGTGTGTGTGTGTGTGTGTGTGTGTGTGTGTGTGTGTGTGTGTGTGTGTGTGTGTGTGTGTGTGTGTGTGTGTGTGTGTGTGTGTGTGTGTGTGTGTGTGTGTGTGTGTGTGTGTGTGTGTGCTTTACTGTATTTCATATATATATACATATATATATATATACTTGAAGTTTACCAGAACGACCTATACTATATATATATATATATATAATATATATATATATATATATTATAGGTCTTTCTGGTAAACTACAAGTATATATATACACACATATATATGTATATACGTATATATATTAATATATATTTATATATATATATATATATGAAATACAGTAAAGCTCAGTTATATACATTAATGATGTCTCAAAACTAAACAGGTAGTAGACTATGGCTGACATTTGATATATTATATCAAGGATATTAACTCTTTGAAATATGCTCCCTCGTATTGTTAGATCAGTTGAAAACAGTAAAAAATTCCGTCGTCATTTAAAAACGTATCTTTACAACCTTGCTTTTCCACCTTAACTCCCTAGCGCCTTGACCAATCTGTTGACAACTGGAATACTACTTATGGATTTTGAGATTGACTAATCCTTTTGTTTTGATGCGCCTCTGAGCTTGGTTTCCAAGGAATTAGGCGCAATAGAAGTTATTTTATTATTATTATTTACGAAAAAAACGAATAATTGGACACCACTTACGTAGAAGCAGTTTAGAGCAGCACATTTATAGAAGATTAAAGCTCAATAATGTATTTGAAATATCATAAACACAGGGGACGCCACGTTAAAACGAGACAGAGAAAGTAAGGACAGACACGACACATGTGTACGTAAAGATATGCATAATTACAAGCTGAGAAACAAAAAGGCAGAGAGAAAGAAACGCAAGGAAACAGAGGTCATATAACCAGAGAGATAAAGAGAAGGAGAGAAAGGGAGATGGGGAGACAGGTGTACAGACGGAGAGACGGAGAAATGTACAATTGATGTAGTTGTTAACAGTGGACGACTGTCTTTCCAAACACTGCCTACGGAGCTAAACACGATAACGCAAACTGATCCGTCACCTTACTGGCACTGGGAGAGGAGCAAAGGCAACTGCATTAAGAACTTCAATCATCACACAGTGTTTGCCCCGGCGGCATACTATGCCAAAGTCCCCACAAACGTGGACGTGATCCTTAACTCTGCCATTAAAACAATCACTGTGTGTCTACACCCAACTGCTATCCATGAGCTAACTATACTGGCTGGTGTCGCCCCACCAGCACTGAGACGAGTTCCAGCACCCCTAGTGCTAGGCCGTTACGCTTGCCAAAAAGGTCACCTGCTGCACGACGCATAGATTTAAGAGAGAAAACTGACGCGTCGACGCAAACAGCTCATTTAACACGCTCGATGGTTCGTCTCTGTCACCACCCTACATGAGCTCGTGAAATGCTGGGCAGGTGCATGGTGTCTTGAGTCGTGGGCATCCATCACCACACCACACAGCTGACAAAGGAAATACACAGACCTAAGTCTAAGCAAACACAATAAAAAACATGCATTTTGTTTCCATACAGTAGGGTTGGTGCAGCGCCTGGCTACATCATTGTAGTTGTCAACAAGCGACTTGCAGGTATTTGTACACACTCGTCAAACGTACAGAAAGATACGTCATCTAAATTTTCTGTATACACGTGTGTTTTCCAGCGAGGTCTTGCTGTTAGCCTATAGAGGCGAATAGTCATTTCTGACGTACGAATATCAAGTCAATATGCGAATCAAGGTTGAGTTCTGATTGCTTTAATTGCTTTGATGTAGCACTCCATAACGCACACATACCGCAAACACACACACACACACGCACACACACACATATACATACACACACACACACACACAAACACACTCACACACACACACAGACAGACACACACACACAATACACACACACACACACACACACACACACACACACACACACACACACACACACACACACACACACACACACACACACACACACACACACACACACACACACACACACACACACACACACACACACACACACACACACACACACACACACACACACACACACACACACACACACACACACATATATATATATACATACACACAGACACACAAACACACTCACACACACACACACACACACACACACACACACACACACACACACACACACACACACACACACACACACACACACACACACACACACACAACACACACACACACACACACACACACACACATGGACCCATATTACTGTTGCTACATTATTACGAGCATGTACGCAATAAAACACACTCGATAACAATAATAGCTATTTGTGATTGTGCTTGGAACACGTTTGTGTTTTTTTCGTGTGATGTCCAGAAGCACAAGCTGGAAGTGTCCATCCATAGATCCATTGCAACAATTTCAAAACAGTTTAGTCTGCTTAAAATGTTTACCATCTAATCATTGATTTATAGTTCCCATTATGGTCAGGATCTGAAAAAGTAGTGTAAATATTCCGATGAATAAACACAAATTATACTAATGCCCTTTGTTGGGAACTCTCAAATTATTACCCCCCGATACCACATAAATCTTCAATGCTATATATTAATATTAAATACATTGATATCTTTAAAATTACATTGAGAAACATACGACAAATCAAAGCAAGAATTCATCAGTTTGACTGTCATCATCAGACACAGCTTTCACAAAACATCATTGTTGACAGGTCTAATTGAAAGAATTTGGCGACGGACACAATCTCCTTTTGATGTGTCCCTCTCAATAAGTTTTATACAGCTAAGCAATCCTTGGTTGGAGGAAACACAACCTAGCTACCAATATAATGTAATTAAAACAGTTCTGAAAATGTCCACAAAAGGTTAGAATCTTAAAACACTCCCCGTCAATGGGCCAAATCACAGTCCAAGCAAAACCATGTACAGGTATACCAATCAAAGTGTTATTCTTAATTTAAGCACTTATATTGGGTGTCCTGATAACAAATCATATGATGAGTAACATATAGTAGTACTATATTTTGAATGTGGTCTGGTACAATCACATCACCAACCAGGAGCTATATGGCTATACGACTCCCTTCACGGATCTCGGCCAAACATAGACAGTGTCGTCTACCTCTAGCAGGTCATGTGGTGCTGCATAACTAAGCAGCCAACCAAATGCTACTATTTGCGAGATCAATGAGACGGACACGATGCGCAGGGTGTAGATCTGGCAAAACAAACAGAAAACCGTATTAACTTGAAGATATCACCTTAAATGAACGACTTAAGTCAATAAATAAAGCTCCTGATAAATCATATCATCTACATTAATTTAATTTTAAACTAATCTTACCATGCAACTGCTGACATACTTATGTCAACGTGGAGTGTAGTCAGTTCGCGGAATATCAGACTCTTGCAATTCTACTATGTGCAACAATATGATAATGAAGACATATTGGCCAATTGATCTTTAATTGGGTGCAATAGTCGTTCGTCATTGCTGTTATTTGGTGTCCGGTCGTCATGGTTATCTGCCATCTTGACTATACACAACAGAATGCTGTGCATTGTCTACAATGGGACCCAAACGCCGTAGCGACATTCTTATGGCTAATGCCACACCTATAGCCTGACAATAACATACAAATTATTCAGGTGACCGGCCAAAATATGCAGCTGAAAAATAGTCGACTGATTTCCTCGTTTGTTTGCTATAGATGCCGACGCACCTTCTTTGCAGTTGTTGTGTATAGCCCGATAGGATACGAGACCTGATGTCACGTAATCGCGATTCGTTCGAATGTGATTTGTCTTTTATAGGAATTAGAAATTGTGCAGACAAAATACTCGATGCCGTGGAGGAAACCAAGGAAGAGTTCTTCACCGAACTGGATATGGTGATTCTGCAAGGGAGATTTAAATGCCAGAGTAGATCGTGACTCCGAACTGTAAAATAGCATCGTCGGAAAGGAACTGTTCGGAGAGGCTAAGTCAAACGAAATACTCCCGTGCCTAGAACACGACCTTGCGTATGAAAACAACAACACCCTGATTCCATAAAGGAACAAGAATCAGACAACGTGTTGATGCACAAGCGACGGTATCCGTCACAAAACTGCTTTCAACGGAAGTTGTTGTTAAGTCCTTGGTGTTGACCATTCTCGGGACTCCGTTGAACTTGTTAGGACTATCGAAATCAATAGATAGTCCTTTTCGTCGTGTTTTAACAACGCAGCTATAGGCATCATGTGGAAGCATTTTTTTGTTAGACATATTTATGCTTTCAATATCAGCGCAAATGTTGTATTGACCAATAATATTTCCTAGTTTACACAGACAGTACACGTGACCGTCCTAACAAGGAAAACAGTCAGTCCTTTCTCGTTGATGTTGGTTCCCACGATAAAGGAATGTGATCGTGTGACATTGCGTGAACAAATATAAAACACGTTCTATAAAAACATGCCATGCCATACAGTTTCCAAGATATATGGAAATTAATGTTTACGTATATCTTTAAAAAAAACACCATAGGGGTTCATGTCAATATCTGAAGTTGCCTGGCATCTAAGATGTATTCCACCCCCCTACTAAGGTACCTGGTTTTTAACTGATTATAGTATATTTGAAGTTTTATAAACGTTCATTTTTCGTTTCACATTTACATTATCATAAAATGAATTAGTTTAGCATTTTTCACTATATAAGTTTGCTGATAGAAACAGAAGAGTCTAGTGTACCGTCCATTTTCCAGGTTAGTGACAAATGTTTTATATAAGGCTAACAAAATTGAATGGACTGAAGTATACTAACGGTTCTGTTTTATGATTTATTGGAAATGGCTGCTTCCGGTTGCCTAGTTATGTGGTCGCGTGGAAATATCGCTGACATGGCCATAAATTCTCATTGGAAAGTGTTATATCCAAGGTGCTCCGAAGTAAGCAAACAGACAGACACTATAGGAATACCATGATTAATTAACTAATTTGCATGACGTGATACATGTTGTTACGATTTCGACTGATCACATGATTGCCTAAATTTATGTGATGTAAATGTGGAATATATATTTAGTTAATCGAACTTGATCAACATTTTCACGAAAATTATGTTTGCCTCAGTCTTCAGACGTAATCAAGACACAGGAGAATGTTAGCGTTAAGCACAGAGCGGACATATGCAGTAAAAGAGACATCGGCTCCAGTCGCTTTCAGCTGTCCTGTGTTCTATTTCATCATACAGTACTCGCATACGTATATATATACATGTGTGTGTGTGTGTGTGTGTGTGTGTGTGTGTGTGTGTGTGTGTGTGTGTGTGTGTGTGTGTGTGTGTGTTTGTGTGTGTGTGTGTGTGTGTGTGTTTGTGTGTGTGTGTGTGTGTGTGTTTGTGTGTGTGTGTGTGTGTGTGTGTGTGTGTGTGTGTGTGTGTGTGTGTGTGTGTGTGTGTGTGTGTGTGTGTGTGTGTGTGTGTGTGTGTGTGTGTGTGTGTGTGTGTGTGTGTGTGTGTGTGTGTGTGTGTGTGTGTGTGTGTGTGTGTGTGTGTGTGTGTGTGTGTGTGTGTGTGTGTGTGTGTGTGTGTGTGTGTGTAGCGGATGGTGTGGACTAAAGTTCAAATACTGGTCGGTGGTGGTCTTCTTTTGATACACTAGACGTTTGACCGTTCCAATTTCTTTCCGCACCATCAATGTGTCTAGGAACCCCCCCCCCCCCCCCCCACTCTCTTCTACACACGCGAACTTGATGTTGTCTGTTGCCTGTTGCGTCAATTGTGTTAAGATGATCTATCAATTGTTGTTGACACCCGTTTCTCACGATTTCCATGACGTCAACCACTTAGCGCTGACATTGTCTAGGCTTACATGTTACTGGAGCTGTGGCGATGGCTTTTTGTTCCAGCTATTCCATAAATAGATTGGCTATCAACGGTGGCACTGGGCTTCCCATCACTGTGCCGAACTAGTGTTGGTAAATTGTACCTCTGAAGCAGAAGTATGTTGTTGTGACGAACAGTTCCTGATGAAGGCCGCCGTAGGCCGTTGAAACGTCGATAATGAGTAGTAAAGTTCTAGTTGTGTACAAAGATAATGTTGTTATTTACACGTAAACTGTTCTCTGTCGTATTGCAACCAATGCCTGTCGGTGTTCAAGGAAGATTGTTGTCTTGTTTTATTGCCTTTTGTCAGTCTGTGTTAATAATTGTGCTGCTATTACCATGTAAATTGCTTACGGACTCGGTTACATTAATAGTTTTGAAAATATAGTAAGTTACCTTTCCGTGTCCTATGTTGCTCTGAACGGAACTTTCGACGTCTTCACGCAGTCTTCATCAGCGTTGGTCTGCGCCACTCTCGGACGTCATGTGACTATGTTGGTAACTGTCACATGAAAACAGGGTTTCACTGCACACCTAGACAGCATACACCCCAACATCAAATTCACCACGGAACCGGAACAAGAAGGCCAACTTCCTTTCCTGGACACTTGTGTACACGTGAACGATGACGGCAGCACACGGGTTCACGGTATACAGAAAACCAACACACACGGACCAATACTTGAATTTCAGCTCCAATCACCAC
>OZ023211.1:29611621-29664121 GCA_963995525.1 Escarpia spicata
ATAGAAAGTAGATGCATTACCTTATACCAACAGCTGTCCAACCTCGCTAAGAGGGAACAAGACTATTCTTGGTAACAATAATTAATTATGTGTCACGACATATCCCTTTTTTAAATAAAACACAATTTTGTAACTTATGCTCTGTTAATATTATGTAAATGCCTAATTGAGCACATCGATATATATCTTAAAGGGAAATGAAAATGTGACACATATAATGTAAATTACATGTAACTGAGAACATTGGGATTCTGTGCAAGAAGTACTTTTTAACTTATCTTCAAATGATCTCAAACTTGATTTAATTGGCTTAACAAAAATATTTAGAATTCGTGATTCCCAGCAATACAAAGTAAGTGGCTACCACAGTTTATTTGTTAATACAACATTACAAAATGATGATGGGCAAGGAGGAGTTGGAATACATATCAATGAAAGCTTCATCTACGCTAAACGTGAAATCTCTCTATATTTATTCCCATTCCCCATAAGCAACTCAATAGCTCTTCCTATTAAGTAATTTGAAACACATCTAAGAGGAAACTATCACGTAAATTGTTTCATGCAACCAACGCAGACAACATAAATATAAATAATTGTACGAAAGCTTAAAACAAAAAGCACTGAAGGTTTCGACGGTCTATCCACTAAACTACTACAAGCGACGATACATGAAGTAGTCACTTCGCTTGAGCATATACTAAACCAATCCTTTGTCACGGGAATTGTTCCTACAAACTTAAAAACTGCCAAAGTCATTCCCGTCTTCAAATCAGGTAACAATAAACTGTTCAACAATTATAGACCTATAAGTATTCTACCCACGATTTCTAAAATAATGGAAAAAATTGTATGCAATAAATTAATAATGTTCTTAAACAAATATAACATTTTGTATAAACACCAATATGGGTTTCGTCCAAAACATTCTACTATTCAACCAATACTGGACCTGCTGAAAGATATTGCAGAGGCAAACGATAAAATAACAAAAGACCCTACATTGGCTGTGTTTCTGGACCTTTCAAAGGCATTCGACACATTAAACCATAATATTTTACTGTACAAACTAAACTTTTATGGAATTCGGGGAATAAGCAATAAATGGTTTGCAAGTTATTTATCAAATCGAAAACAATGTACTGAGATACACAAATGTCAATCATCTCCCCAAAACATACTATGTGAAGTACCCCAAGGATCCATATTTTGACCAATCTTATTTTTTATTTATATCAATGATATAACTAACTCTACGTCTCTGAATCTATTATATATTGCAGATGACACAACTGTATACCAATCAGGTCCTCATATTGATACTTTAATTGACAGCGTAAACCAAGAATTATAGACATTTGTACGATTGTCTTTGTGCCAATAAATTGTCATTAAATATAAAAAAGGCAAACTTTTGCACATTTAGTCCACCGAATAGCAATACAGGTAAATAACTGTATTAAAATAAACAGTGAAATTATTAATCATCTTGGAAAGGATGACAACGAAGAATCGGTGAAGTTCTTAGGAATACATATTGATAAACATTCAACATGGAAAAACATATCAACACCATCAGTTCTAAAATGTCTAGAGCAATTTTTGCAATTAATAGAATGAAACATTTGTTGCCACGCAGTGCTTTAAAAACTCTGTATTATACTTTAATTCAAAGTCACTTAACTTACGGTGTACAAGCATGGGGCAATAGAAATACCATAAGAAAGATATACATTTTACAAAAACGCGCTATACGAATAATTAACAAAAAAGATATAGAAGTCACACCGATCCTATCTTTAAATCTGAAAATATACTTTAAATCACTGATATTGACAGGTATATGTCTCACTATTTATGTATGATTATCACCATAATACACTGCCTAAATCCTTCAAACATTATATACCAAAAATGAATCTAGCCACTAAAACCAGAATTACTAGACAACGTAACCTCTTATATAGAGAGAAGCCCAGAACACATTGTTCGTCTAAATTACATAAACACAATTTTATAAAATCCAGACAATCAAATTAATTGTTATTATCCAATCAATATTTTGACAATTATTGCCTAAATCCCAGATGTGCGGAGTGCAATTAAATATTTGTTTACTTTTTATATTAATGTTTGGATCCGCACAAATTCCTTATCAGTGTTTTCTAACAGTAATTTCCTACAATAATTGGTTTCCTTCTCCATCGCATCCCCAGTCCGTTGTCATACAGAAGATATCATACACTCGGGATAATCATCGTATACGTATGTGTAAATATAATTCGAAATATATGTTTATGGGGTCACAGGAAGACGGCATATTACATGCCATGTGACCACCATGCAACACAACTTTATTTTTAAACGGTTGTTTTGTGTATGTATACTGCTATGTTGTTGTTGTTGCAAAATAAATTGATTTGATTTTGATTTGATTTAATGTCACATAGATCACTCAAAATTATTAAGTACACGTTACATAGACGCATATAGGAATGGCATACTTTAGAGATCAATTCGTTTTGGTGAACGAACAAATCTATCTGTCTTATATGGTGGGTCATTAACACATGTTGATAATTCTACAAAGTGGCTCCATTTGTTTGCCTTGCTAGGTTCGTCACAAGTAGCTAGCACATATTGACTGACTATTGTGCGTTCTCCACTTGTGTTCTCATCACCTTGTCGTCTACGTGAACAAGTTTGTGTAGTCTTTCTTACGTAGCGTCTATTTGTACAATACTCAGCTCCAAATTTGGTGGTAAGGAAATATGACCTCGTATTGTTAACCTGATGTTTCAATGCGGCTAGTCCCATATATTTGTTACTGCACTCTCGCATGTTCACCTCAATGTATCTTCTTCAAAGTATGTGCACGTTCGTCATAGTATCGTCGCCACTATTCTGCGAAAACATTTATCTTTTCCTGTTTCAACGAGAACAGAAAACAACATAAATTGATTTATTTAAAAGATGTATTTCATGTCGCTCAGCTGAACTGAGGGTACTTCGACCTTGCTGAATTGTGTGAATCGTTCTGCCTAGCATTGCTACTGGCGAAGACGTCTGGTATGCCAAACTCTGACAATATTAGATTCAGCTCGTTTACGATAGCACAACATGTTGTAGAGCTCAGCTTTCGAATGATGGGACACGAGCTGTAATAATCTGCAACGAGCTGATGTTCGCATCGCATTAATTACATGAAGTGCTTCAAGGATGGATTTATGTGTTCTAGGAACATATGCTTAGCGAGTAGTCTTTGTAAAACAGATTTGGTGTGTTTACACATTTGAAAAAGTTTTGATCATCACGTTAGAGGTGAAGAAACCAAACATGCGGGTGACCTTGTGTATATTTGTGGAATAGCTACATTAATGTATGTTTACACACAAACTCACACAAACTCACACACACACACACACACACACACACACACACACACACACACACACACACACACACACACACACACACACACACACACACACACACACACACACACACACACACACACACACACACACACACACACACACACACACACACACACACACACACACACATACACACACACACACACACACACACACTTATATATATTTATATGTTTGTACAAATGCACACGAGGGAAGGGTAGGCGGTATCAGTACACATAAGTGTATTGAATAAGAAGATGAATAGGTTGGGTAGGGACATCAGACCGCTTTATTGCCAATACAAATGTGCAGGGTGTCGTGTTTAGGTCATTAACACCCATATTGCCTAGTATTTTCTATTGTATTGTTCCATATACAAGTGGTATTGGTGAAACAATCAAATAGCGAAGTTTTACTTCACTACCTAGGTCACGCAGTTTCTTCAAACATTCACAAGCCCAGTGACACTTGACAGAACAATGTCGAAAGTTGCTGGGCACTTGAAGTTATCCAACATCTGTAGCAGCCATGTCTTGTCCTTGTTTTGTAGCTGTGTTGATTGGTCACAAACTGCAATTTCCTGGTACCGCGGAATTCATCCATTTGGCTCACAGTACATTAGTAAACTCGGACTAGATTTAGAACCAGATCTAGTGTTGTTGCTGTGTCCTTCGCTATCAATTTCCGGCGTATATCATCACAGTGTGCATTCCGTTTATTAGTGTGTCAGTGAATTGTTCTTCTTTACCTGAATACTCGCAATCATTGCCGATGATACTTGCGCGAGTCATATACCTTTTCTTTTCGGTAGGTAGAAACGTGAATAACGGAAAATCGATTTAGGCTTGGCGTAGTATTAACATCCTTTCCAATGTGGAGCTAATAGCTTCTTATTGCTCACTATGTCCACAACCGTCGCAACTGTCTCTCATCTTCTCTGATCCATGACAGGAAGTGGCTCACCTTGATTGTCTTATATTTATCAACAAGTGAATATATATAGCCACACCTTCACCTGGACGTCCTTAAAGCTTAAGGCAGATTATCACAATTCCAGTCTACTCTATATACACTCTTTAATTCAATCATCTTTACCACTAGTATCGTGGATGTATTACGAAAATGACGTTACTACTACTCTCTGTGTGACGCAATTGCGTTATGGCCCACTGTCTCGTAATCGTCGATTTTGCAGTTTGTATCTCATGTTCAAGCGTTAATAACATTGTCAGTTACTCATGTGCGTGGTTTTGACCCTTTCTGACACCGTTCATATTGTATAGTTGGTGACTGGTGATTACAAATAGCGCCAGTGAATCAGACCATTCATGTCATCTTTGTCCGGTGTGCTGCAGCACAATAATTAAATATGTATCACGAGACAAACCAAGTTTCTTGAGAGATAATTTTGTATAATAAGAAAACTTATTTATTGAGAATAAACAGCGAATGCAACGATATAATACAGACCGGTGATCGACACATGGATGAAGTGGACACGTATATGTGTTCGAATGTCAGCAAGCAATGGAGAAATGGAGAAATTGCGCGAGAGTCCTGTGGGCCATAAAGGCCGAAAAGGATAAGTGAAGTGAGGTGACGCTATCATGGTTGAATAAATGTAATATAACAATGATCTGCAAAGTTTTGATATTTTATAAAAAAGACGATTTATAGTTGTCTTAGAATACGGTAGATTTAGAAGATAGTTAGGGAACGTCAAACGATTTCACCTAATTTGAGCATTTGTTCTTATGTGAAAACTTCAAGTATCAGCAAATATCCAATAAAAATCGTTGCATGTTGTTCAGTGTAAATGTGTTAAGTTAAGGGACGAGGGATAATACACTACAAGTGGACCTGATTCTATCTAAACTATTAAGGGATACATGACAACAAGTGTATAGAAGTTGTCTATCTCGATATTCTCATGTGTTACAAGAAGTTCAGCAAAGTATATGATCGCTAAAATAGAAACAACTATTGATTGAAGACTTTTAAGTGCGTATTTTATATATGTTCCCTTTCAACTATTATATAAAAGTATGTAGGGACATACGCGTGCCTGTCTCAAGTGTGTTTATATGTAACATATCGTGAATGACAATCATGACATTTGGAAAACATTAGGAACAACGCCATGCGCAGCGGTTCAATTCATATTTTATTAACAAAGCAAAACAAGCTAGATATCAGCATCCATTCCCACAATGTCAGGAATTACATTGTGCATTATTTATCCGTTTTATTTAACTAAATTCGGCATTATGACAGTGTTTCGTTGTTCTAATCTATGCATTTGACAAACATATATGCTGGCCACATTCGTTATCACTGCAGTGCTTAAGTAAGACTAAGCGCCCTATCTCGCATACATTGATATTATTGCAATAACCAACATAACTAAACTATGGTAAGTGAGCTCATGAATTATGTATCAATTTAATCAAATCGCTTTTCTTTCAGTCTAGAGATTGGACACGTGAACATGTTTATGAAAAGGCAATCGAATATTTCCCAGTGGCTTTGTCGATGCATATTAAGCTGCCGCAGTGGCCGGTTTGAGCCGACCAACGAGAAGCATCTCCGTCGATTTGCCACACCACGATTGCGTGCGTCTCCACTGACGGAACGTTTCGAAGCCGTCGTAGCGGCAGGAAAACGAACTCTGATTGGTCCCGGGGACGATGACTTGCAGTGGCACACCAGGTCGTCTCTCTGATCCCTGCTGACTTTCCCGAGCAACAACGTGCAGCCATTGGCGATACACCATCCCATGTTGCTGGTGTTGTCGGTTTTATCGAATGACCCGCCCCACTTTGCGTAAGCAGTGAACATGTTTCCTCTTACCAAGATGTCGTCGTAACAAAGCATGTCGTCGCTGTGGTCTCAGTTGAAGTGGCGCACATACAGTTTGCCGCCCCAGCTAAAGCACCACTCCATATGCTTGTACCAGTTGAGAGAATTGTTGAATTTGGCACCGGCTGTCGCATACAAGATACGCTTCCGGCCGCGGCCACTATCGTGACATAACATGTCAGATTTATAATCACAGTTGAAGTTGCCGATGAAGAGTTTGCAGTTATTGCACTTGCAGAAATCCATTGCCTTTTCCCATCCTGTGGGACTAAAGTGTCCGTCTTTGTCAGCGTACGCAGTAAACACGTGTCCGTTCTTATCGTGGCATAGCATATCATCTCTAGAATCCCCATTGAAGTATCCGATATACAGAGAAGCTCCAGCATGGTTGCACCACGACATGTATTTGCTCCAGCTAACAACGGAGTAGCCATTGTTGGCTCCATAGTATATCCATTTCGTTCCATTATTCGAACCATGACACATAATATCCATTCGATCGTCTCCATTGAAGTATCCTTTCAGTGCGTATTGATACGATTGCTTGAAGAAATCTGGTAAGGTCTTTGTCGCGCTAGGATCGCCAAACCAAGCCTTGTTCGACTCGCATTTCGGTCTTGAAGCAATATTGTATGTATGATATGTTGAAGGGTAATTATTGTTGCAATGACATATCGCCAAGAACTTGGTTCTCCAGCCAGGATCTACGCTTATTACAAAGGTGCGGGGACAACTAATAATGCGGAACATTAAATATCACCCTGGTTGAAATATATATCTAAGTGCAACCGTACATTCACAACAATCTTTGTAGACATATCAACACAGTGTTATCAAGGTAGTCATTACATCAACAAACCAAGCTTGGCAAACACAAGTAAATTGATTTGAAGTAATTAAATAACAGTACGAGATTGTCCTTGAGCATGTAAACCCACACAGGGCACCAGGCAGGATGTGTGCGCTTGCTATGGTTCTATTTCGTAACCAAAATGATGATACGCAGCATATCACATTTACAATCGCACTGCTACGAGAAAGGCAATGTGTGTCATCAGATGTGGGAAGAGTCTAATACAAAACAGTGTATCACAGTGACAGGGGGTAAACGTTAGTCTATAATAGTATGACCAATGTCTCCCCTCCGCCAAAATACTGGGAAGTTAGTGGATATTTCTATTTTACCACGGAAAACAGCAAGTAGGTGTCCCAAATAAAAGTATTTTAATGCGCACGTAAATGTTTTTTTATAATGTCAATCCAGACTGATAAGTATTAAGCTGATATACGCATTTTATGTATTTTTGGAATGCACATTTACTCGTTTATTTTATGAACGCCGAAGAAGGATGTTGATTGCCGTTTGTGCGTAACGTGATACAGTGTCATTGGAATATATAAAACATCTAATACCGAACGTATGCTGGATACGTCAAGCCCATACAGCAATATTATAACACGATTCAGATCAATTGTACTTACTGATTCTCAAGCACAAAGATTATATATTTTGAGAAAATGTAATACACACACACACATTCACACACACACACACACACACACACACACACACACACACACACACACACACACACACACACACACACACACACACACACACACACACACACACACACACACACACACACACACACACACACACACACACACACACACACACACACACACACACACACACACACACACACACACACACACACACACAAACACACACACACACACACACAAACACACACACACACACACACACACACATATATATATATATATATATATATATCACTGATACGAATAACAACTTACGTTAATTAATTAATTATACGCATTCGTATGATTGCAGGTCTTATGTACTTACTACAGCACCAAGCTCTCACAGGAAAACTTATGTTTTTGGGTGTGCGCATGCTATACTGATTGGACGAGGCTATTCGCAATTTGTTATTCGCAGAGCCCAGCTGACTATGCCACTTGGCAAGCTATAACATAGTTCGCAGAGCTGGGCATTAGAAACCACTTCTTATTCGCAGAGCCCAGCCGGCCGCCAGGCTCTGCGATATGGAACGTTAGGCTTAGATAGCATAGCTTAGCTCGGCGAATTAGATTCAATGTATTACTCGCAGAGCCCAGTTGGTTATGTGAATTGGCGCGCGCTATACCGTAGTTCGCAGAGGTGGGCTCTGCGAATTAGAAACGATTTCTTGCTCGCAGAGCCCAGCTGGCGACAACCACTAAATTTAACATTAATCTATCCCAAAACGTACATTTTATCATAACACATTATTTGAGGTATACAAAATGTAATGGTTATTAGCAAACACGGTGTTTTAATGCACTTTTAAAAGTCGACATATCAATGGCTATAGCGCCTGGGCGTCTCCTGTTTACCTTCCAAAATGATCCATGTACGAATCTGGATTATATCTGGACCTAGTTTGGACTGCCACTGGCACCTAGCTAACTATATATCCAAGGAGCATCCAACGTATACAGTCCTGGTTTCCGTGCACATATCCATACAAAATTATAGCCTGATATCAGGTATACATGTCACAGGTTCGGCCAGACTAATCTAGGCCTAGGACTACGCCTAAGCATCGGCTTAGCCTAACGGAATGACTGCTGGGCAAGAATACGACTATATATGGACCTATAGTTAGGACTGCCATTGGCACCTAGCTTACATCCTTCAAGGGATGTCCAACGTATACAGTCCTGGTTATGAACATATTCATACTAAAACATATACTGATACCAGGTACACACATGTCACAGGCGACATGTACGCTCAGGCTAGCCGGACATTTTTGTATAAATGTGATTACTCGTTCCGTTAGTTCTACCCTTCCACAAAATCCCAGGCATATTAATGTAATAAAAATATTGCGTTTTAGCGCTTTTGGGGGGGGGG
This sequence comes from Escarpia spicata, assembly GCA_963995525.1. NCBI lineage: Eukaryota > Metazoa > Annelida > Polychaeta > Sabellida > Siboglinidae > Escarpia > Escarpia spicata. The sequence continues at coordinate 29,620,829 of OZ023211.1, forward strand.
GGCAAAAGAGCAAACCGGTGTGCGTCAGCTGCGGCAGTGCTTTTACCACAGTGAGCGACCGTCACTGTTGTGTACTTGTATGCCAGTGAATATCATGTAGAACATTTGCATAATATTAGAAACATTTAATTTGCAGAACAACTAAAGATACATGTGGTCACTTCCACAAAACAAGATGGCAGACACTCTAAAGCAATTGGTCAGTCTGGTCAATTGTCTCTAGAGGGTGGTCCAACAATAACACACAGTTCATATAGCATATGAGAAACATGTCTGGTCAATTGTCACTAGAGGGTGGTCCCATAATAACATACAGTTCACATAGCATATGAGAAACATGACAGTCCTCCCTTCCAGATTGTTCGTTGCTCATTCCTCAATGAGCCTCTTCGGCGGAATACCAAAATTACCGCGAGTCGAACGACGAGGTATTACGGGCTGATCAACAGGGACAGGCGGTTTATCGTTCATGGCTTCGTCAGGCAGGTGTTCGTCAATTTCGGGAACGGGCAAGTCGGGAACACCGTTGTCGTATTGCTGCTGATCCGTCTTTGTAGGACCTTCAGTCGCGAGTGCAGCAGAACGCTTCAGATTGCGTCGGCGGTTCATTGTTGGAACGGAACGCGACTTCAGCTGATCTTCGTGTCGGCGGCAATGTCCATCACGTCCTTGGACAATGAACATTTTCTTTCCGATCTGACCAGTCACTTTTCCAGCCACCCATTTTGGACGATTTTTTGTGAAATCTCTGTAATGGACATATGCACCGATTGAGAATTTCGGCTTGGCTGACAATGTTGATTTCTTCTGTGTTTTCGCTTTGTGCACAGGTGGTTGTAGAACGGAGAGAGAAGACCGCAGCTGGTGTCCGAGCATCAGTTCAGCTGGAGTACGACCAGTCGTGCAATTTGGAGTGACACGGTATTGCTGGAGGAATTCTCGCAAAGCCAGATGTTTCGACTTCCTCTCCCCTCTGACAGCTCGTTTCATGGCCTGTTTGAAAATGCCAACAAGCCGTTCAGCTTCACCGTTCGATGGTGGGTGAAATGGCGCAGAAGTCAGATTGTGATCGAGTGTGCATTGCACCAGTCAGCGAACGTCTTTGAGGCGAACTGCGGGCCATTGTCGGATACAATTGTCTCAGGCAGGCCCCAGATAGCAAACAAGTCATCGAGTGCGGACGTAGTAGTCTCAGATGTCGGATACTTGTTTAATTTAAGAACGTGCGGCCATTTCGAGTGGGCATCCATCACGACCAACCACATGTCATCTAGGAACGGACCGGCAAAATCAATATGAATGCGCTGCCATGGGCGGTCCGGAACGGGTCATGCAGACAGATTTTCAGGTTGATTTGGGCCTGTTTCGGCACAAGCTGTGCAGTCCTTGCAGTGGGCGGCGATGTCGACCTCGATATTAGGCCACCACACATGCATGCGTGCGAGCGACTTCATGCGCACTATTCCAATGTGCGTCAAGTGCAGCATGTTGAGGACCCTAGCACGAAGTGCAGTCGGAATGATGACTCGGGAGTCGCGTAGAAGGACACCACCCTTCGATGTGATCTCCGTCTGGGCGTTCAGGTAAGTACGAAGTTTGTCCTTATCCTGATTATGCGGCCACATGGATGGCCACCCATTTGCAACGAAGTCTAGCACCTTTGTCAGAATCGGGTCCTTTCTGGTGTAGTCGGCGACGGTTTTCGCAGAGAGCGGCAAATTTAGAATGACCTGTATGTCGAGCAAGTTCACTTCATTGTCGATTTTGGCTATGCTCTCCTCTTTGTCGAAACTCGGATCGGGACCAGTGGGCAGGCGAGACAGAGCATCTGCGTTGGCGTGATCAGCAGACTGTCTGTAGACGATGTGGTAATCGTAGCCCATCATTATCAGTGCCCATCGCTGCAGTCGCTGTAGCGTCATCACTGGTAGACTCTTCTCTGGACTGAAGATGGTCAGCAGAGGTTTGTGATCTGTGGTGAGCTGGAAGTGGCGACCACTCAGGTACTGATGGAATTTCCTCACACCGAAAATGATTGACAGTGCCTCCTTCTCCACCTGGCTGTAATTCTTCTCTGCCGACGTCAGCGTTTTGGAGGCGAAGGCGATCGGTTCCTCAGTGCCATCCGGTGCACACTGAGAAATAACAGCCCCGATGCCATAAGGCGATGCGTCGGCGGCCAGAGATATCGGCCTAGTTGGATCGTAGTGGACCAAGAGCGTTTTCTGGGCCAGCATCTCCTTCAGTTGGTTGAACGCCTGGTTGCACTCAGCGGACCAGGCCCATTTGACGTCCTGTCTGCGCAGTCGGTTTAGAGGGGTGCAGATGGTAGAGAATGATGGCAAGAACTTTCCGTAATAGTTCAGCTTGCCGATGAAGCTTTCCAGCTGTTTAACGTTCTCTGGCGTCGGAAACTTGACGATGGCGTTGACGCGTTCCTCAGATGGCTTGAGACCATCTGCTGAGATCACATGTCCTAGGTATGTGACCTGCTGTCGGAAGAACTCACACTTGTCAAGTCGCAGTTTCATTCCATACTCGTTCAACGCAGAGAGGACCTGCTTGAGGTTTTGCAGGTGTTCTTCCTTCGTTCGTCCTGTGACGATCACATCATCCAGGTAGGCAGTCACATATGGAATGCCGGAAACCAGATTGTCGACTAACTTCTGGAAAATGGCCGGCGCTGGTGCCGGTCCAAACGACAATCGATTGTACCTGAACAGTCCTTTGTGCGTGTTTATGACGAGTAGTTGCTTAGTGGCGTCATCTAGCTCTACTTGTAGATATGCGTCGGACATGTCAAGCTTTGAAAAGTGCTGTCCTCCTTGTAGCTTGGCGAACCGTTCGTCTACCCTCGGAATGGGGTGCTGATCTACGTGCAACTGAGGATTTACAGTCACTTTATAGTCTCCGCAGATGCGCACTTTTCCGTTCGGCTTCTGCACGACGACAATGGGCGTCGCCCATTCACTGTGATCGACACGTGTTATGATACCCAAATCCTCGAGACGATGTAGCTCTTTGTCAACGGCATCCATGCGACTGAATGGTACTGGTCTCGGTTTGAAGAACTTGGGGACGGCATCTTCTTTCAGTAAAACCCGTGCTTTCACCTTAGTGCAGAGCCCCAATCCGGGCGCGAAGACAGCTGGGTAGTGGTCTAGGACCCTCTGTAGGTCGCGATCACACTTTTCTATTACATTGCAGTCAGTGGTGGACGGCAATGCAGTAGCAGTACTGCTGTAGAGCAAGGCATTCACATCAACTTGGAATGCTTTGATCCAGTCAAGCGCGAAAAGTGACGTGCCTGCCTTTCCGACGACGATCAGTGGCAAAGACCGATTGGCCCCATTGTAGGACACAATGACATTGCATTGTCCTTTGACTGGAATCGGTTGCTTGCCATAACCAAAAATTCGGATCTTTGACGACGTCAAATGTGGCGATCCAATGCTCTTCCAGATATCCGGGCCAACGAGCGACACTGCAGCCCCAGTATCCACTTCGAAATGTAGGTCAACGTTTGAGATTTGTAGTAAAATCTGCGGTTTATCGACGCGTGTGGAATTGGAGAGCACCTCAACTGCGATAGTCTCTGTACTACTTTTATCGACCGTGTGTTGAGCCATTTTTTCTTTTCTGACGGGCTTTCCGGAAGATCTGCACACAGCCTGTATGTGTCCCTTACGATCGCACCCGTAGCAGACGGCATTGCTGAATGGACAGTCTCTGTTGTGATGAGCAGGCGAACCACATCGATAGCAGGCTTTCTGGCCTCTCCTGTTAGGTTGACTATTAACCCGGCCCTTTTCTCCGTGATCAGGTCGCTGTTTAACTCGGAAGCGTTGCTTCTGGCGAGACGGTTGACTTTGACGAACAGCGTGCACGTCCTGCTGAGGGTGGCCTGTTGTTTGTTCGTGCATTTTGTTCAGCTCTTTGCTAAGTAGTTCTGCCATTTTAGCACACTGTAGTACGTTCGTCAGTGAAGCATCTGTTTCTTTCAGTATTGCCTGCTGTATAAAAGTGTGCCTACAACCCATGACAAGCCTATCTCGTAGTGCATTGTCCTGACACTTTACACAGCACTGCTCTTCGAAGTCACACTCTTTGGCTTTAGTGCGCAGTTCGGCCAGGAAATCAGTGATGGATTGACCTTCCCGCTGAACCGTGCGGAAGAAGTCGAGACGCGCAGCAAGAAAGTTACGCTTTTCCTCGAAATGCTGTTTAAGCGCCGCTTTCACTTCTTCGTAGGAAGCTTCTGTCACTTCCTTAGTCAGTAGATTCTGAAGAAGTGCAAATGTTTCTGGTGACATGGTTGAACACAGAGCAGCCTTTTTCTTTGGGTCTGTTGTAATGTTGTTTGAGTCGAAGTAGAACTCCGCACGCATCAAGTAGGACGACCATCGCTCCCTTTCTGGGTCGAACCGGTCAAACTGGCGTGCCATGCTTGAATGACAGTCAGTAAACAAACACTCAAGACAGTAGGCTATTGTCTGCAGTTCAGAGCCAGTTCAGGCATGTACTCACTGAAGCATGTCGACACAGTTTGTAGGTAGTTGAAAACAATCCCACCTGCTGACACCAATTGTTGTGTACTTGTATGCCAGTGAATATCATGTAGAACATTTGCATAATATTAGAAACATTTAATTTGCAGAACAACTAAAGATACATGTGGTCACTTCCACAAAACAAGATGGCAGACACTCTAAAGCAATTGGTCAGTCTGGTCAATTGTCTCTAGAGGGTGGTCCAACAATAACACACAGTTCATATAGCATATGAGAAACATGTCTGGTCAATTGTCACTAGAGGGTGGTCCCATAATAACATACAGTTCACATAGCATATGAGAAACATGACAGTCACTATTTGGGCCCCAACACATGTTGTCACTAACATATGTTGATAATTCTACAAAGTGGCTCCATTTGTTTGCCTTGCTCGGTTCGTCACAAGTAGCTAGCACAGATTGACTGACTATTTTGCGTTCTCCATTTGTGTTCTCGTCACCTTGACGTATATGTGAAAAAGCTTGTTTATTCTTTCTAATGTGGCGTCTATTTGTACAATACTCAGCTCCTAATTTGGTGGTAAGGAAATAAGACCTCGTATTGTTAATCCGATGTTGCAATGCGGCTAGTCCCCGTGTATTTGTTGCTGGACTCTCGCTTGTTCACCTCAATTTATGTTCGTCAAAGTATGTCCACGTTCGTTATAGTATCGTCGCCACTATTCTGCGAAAACGTTTCTCTTTTCCTGTTTCAACGGGAACATAACACAACAGAAATGGATTTACTTTAAAGATGTATTTCATGTCGCTAAGCTGAGGGTACTTCGACTTTGCTGAATTTTGTGAATCGTTCTGCCAAGCCTTGCTTCTGGCGAAGACATCTGGTATGCTAAACTCTGACAATATTAGATTCAGCTCGTTTACGATAGCACCACATGTTGTAGAGCTCAGCTTTCGAATGATGGGACACAAGCTGTAATAATCTACAACGAGCAGATGTTCGACTCGCATTAATTACAAGAAGTGTTTCAAGGATGGAACTATGTGTTCTAGGAACATATGCTTAGCGCATTGTCTTGCTAAAACAGATTTGGGGCCAGACTAATCTCGGCCTAGGACTAAGCCTAAACCTCGTCTTAGCCTAAGGGGATGACTGCTGGGCAAGAATAAAACTATGTATGGACCTATAGTTAGGACTGCCATTGGCTCCTAGCTTACATCCTTCAAGGGATGCCCAACGTATGCAGTCCTGGTTCTGTACATATTCATACTAAAACATAGCCTGATATCAGGTACACACGTCACAGGCGACATGTTCGCTCAGGCTAGCCTAGGCCTAGAGCATTTGCCCACCTCGATGTTGTCGTAATAACTACATTTTTGTCTAAATGTGATAACTCGTTCCGTTAGTTCTACCCTTCCACATAATCCCACGCATATTAATGTAATGAAGATATTGCGTTTTAGCGCATTTTGTTTGGGGAGGCAAAAGAGCAACCCGGTTTGCGCCAGCTGCTTCAGTGCGTTACCACAGTGAGCGACCGTCGCTCTTTCGGTCCCAAAAGTGCACCAAAACGTGATATTGTTTGTAACATTAATATGCCTGGGATGATATTAAATTATGAAACTAACTGAGGTATCAAATTTAGGCAAATTATCGTTACATCAACGAAGTCAATGTGGGCCCGGATACTAGACCAGTGCCGGATTAATATACCACCAAGACGCCTTCTGATTGGTTGATCGCGGGCTCTGCGAATAAGATTTGATTTGTTATTCGTAGAACCGAGCTCTGCGAATAGCCAGTGGCTTATTGATTACATCAACGTGTCCATTTCGTATGGCAGAAGGTATAATGTTATGCCAGTACGTTTTGCGATATCCGTGGTTACTTGGATTTGTGCAAAAATTGTTCCCGAATTATGTGGATTGGCCATGTTGAGATACGATAGCGGTTGTAAGGAACGTTATCTGTCAAAGGAAGTTTGACACGGAACAACAATTCATGTTATGTACGTAATATGGACGACACCCGCATGTTGGCATAGTACCATTGCAAATTCGGCGCATAAAAACCGGCTGATTTTGCGGACGTTAATATATACGTTAATTCAGGTTTGCTCAACAGTTCTTCCGTTAAGAACCCTAATTGCAGTGATGCTATCTGTCTATGGAACCTGGCAATTTGCCGTAACCAATGATCATGAGCAGCCTCCATAGCATTTCACACTTGTTCTACTCGTAATTTGGCATTCACAATTTGTAACAACTTGTTTTGTTGTTGCCAAAGATTTGCCATGTGACGGACCTCGTGAGCTACCGTTTCAACATATTTCTGCAAAGAATTGATATGTTTACGATTCTGTACTACCTCATCGTGAGTTTGATTTACAACAGACAACATTTGACTTACTACATGAACCACACGTCTGTCCGTTGTCTGTAATAGGTCAATTTGTCGTCGGCATTCAATTTCGTCGTCGTCAGTCGCAGTTCAAAATGGTGACTTACTCAAATTATCGACAATGTTCAGCACTCCTCGCCTGGTCCGGCGCGCAACAGATTCGTCGAGGAACATTGTATCCACGCGTCGGTCGTCACATTGTCCATACTTTGATAAAAAAATCAAGTTCGAAATGACAGTCCGAAATCGGTCGAGTTTGGCACGTAGTCCGGGTATTTCAGTCGGTGTAGCTATAGTGATCAGTACCACCCAAGTCGCTACATGATTGCGTGTCGGTTCACCACCGGTAACTAGTATATCATCCGGTAGTAAATGTGGCTCGTTCAGTGGAATGTTCGTTGTGTTGTAATCATTTGCTCTCACTAAAATTACGCTCGTGTAAAGCAGTAAACAAATTCTATATGGTCCCATCGTGCATGTTTCTGGTGGTGCCCCAGCGTGTCGTTTTCTGAAGTGAGAAACGATTAGGTCGACTTCAATGTCACTGTCTGCTCGGGACTCTAAGTCTGTCGCTTCTAAAGCTCGCGCAGTTAACCGCCTGTCACGGGGTCAGCCCACTGTTTGTTTTCCCATAGGCGACCATGTTAACGTTTTGTCTGATTATAAGAAAACGTGACCTATAAAATGTCTTAAACTTCTCACCTGCTGATATCGTCATCTCTTTGACATGCTGATAGATTTTAACAAAAATTGCATACTTCCAGCTCTCGTAAAATGCCTGTATGTGTGACACCCGTCAATATTTACAAATGCCGGCAAGCATTACTCCGCAAACAGGTCACACAGGCAAATTGCTGCCAAATATCCTTCCGCTTACTCAAATCATCTAGAAATCCATCATTTTACAGTCAACTCCTTCTACAATCACACATGAAAATTTCCCTACTCAAATGCACACTTATGTCACAGCATGTGAATTTTGTAAACAAAATCATTTCTAAAAAATGCACTGCATTTGTCTTCGTGCAACGGAGAGGAAGTCTAACTAGAACATGACCCCTGACGTGTGGAGGGTCGGGTCGGTATTTGGCGCGTGCCGGCACTGTCCGGCTGTACGTCACCCGTCGTTGTCACTATCTTTGACGTGGGGGGCGTGGTTACTGCGTCAGTGGTAATCGCCGCCTTTTGTGGGCGGTCCTCTGCTTTACGTTTTCCGATTGGCCTGTTGGGCTTGACGGAGTAGTAAACCATTCACTCTCATATGTGACGCCTGTGGTAATTTGAGACAGTGTCCGAACAGGCCTTTGTTTGCGGCGAGGCCTGGGATGACAAGCGTCCCAAATCTGCGCCGGATCGACAAGTCTAGACTTTTTGATATTCAACAATTTCACTTTACATGTTGGCTGGTGATATAGATACACTACAGGACCATTAACGCGAGTCACGATGAACACTGGGTCCCAATTAGAAGTGAATGTCAACTTCTCCTCTCCTTTAATTACCACATGATCGCCTGGGGAGATTTGCTCATTATTCGCCTTAGCTTGGAGTCGTTGTCGATTATACTCACGACCTTCCTCTGTCGTAGCTTTAGTTATCTGAAGTGTTGTTGCCAAGTCATCTAACCTATTGCCAAACTCGTGGGGATTCTGAGCACTTACTGTTTTCTCCAATGGAAATCGGATACGCCGACCCGTCATTAAAAATGAGGGGTAAAGGTTGTTGTTGTTGTTTAAATACTTGCTCTATGGGCTAACAAGACGTCATTTAAAACTTACTCCCAGCGGGAAGGACAGTTATTGACTGCTTTTGAAATCATCTCTTTGAGGACCCGGTTACAGCGTTCAATTTTGCCATTTGACTGGAGATGTACCGGAGTCGTTGTCCGGTGTTCGATTCCAATTTGCTGAAGGTATGTTTCAAAAGGTCTTGCTGTGAACTCGGTCCCATTGTCCGAGATCAAAGTCTGGGGAACGCCATGACGTGTTATGAAATAAGTGCTGAAAGCTCGCTCTCATTAGATTTGGAAGGAATGGGATATGCTTCAACCCATCCTGAATGATGATCGATTATTGTTAGAATGTACTTATTTCCGTTCGGGGATTCTACGAATGGTCCTATTAAATCTGCTGCAACGATTTGAATAGGGTAAGACGCGATAGGCATTTCCCCATGGGGAATCGTTTGAATTTACGATTATGGAGCAAGCACGTGGCGCATTGGCTTAGTTGTCGTTGAACATCTTTACGTAAACCTTTCCATACATACGCCTCGGTTATATGTTGTACACATTTCCATAACGCCAAATGACCTAGTTCTTTATGCGTGCGATCGATGACCGCTTCGCGATAAGCCACAGGTAAGACTAATCGTGGATAGATAAGTGCCCGTGTGTGTGGGGGGGGGGGCTCTTGACTGTACAAAACGGCATTGATAATTTAATAACTGTCATCCTCATCCGAGTTAGCTAGAGTCCATAAATCTTGGAATTCAGAACGTTGTGCCTGAACGATTTCTTGTAAATCTAGTCCTGCATGATTCCAAGGTAAGGTTTCGATAATATTGTCATCCTGAACAGACTCTAAGTCAAAGTCGTCACGTTTGTCAACAACAGCAAGCGGTGGCCCTTCAGTGGATTGTATGCGGGATAAAATATCCGCGCGAATATTTCGTTTCTCGGAAATGTAATGGATTTTCGCACCGTACTGTGCGAGCAAGACTCCCCATCTCTAAATCTTTATGTTGGCCATTGATTTGGAAAATAAACAAAGAATAGGCTTGTGGTCAGTATAAACGTTAATATTGGCTCAACAAATTTAGTTCTTAATTTTTCGAGACAATACACTCCGGCATATGCTTCCTTTTCAATCGTGGCACACTTCCGCTGCGTTGGTGACAAGGTGTGAGAGACATAGTGGATTACATTCTCAATCCCATCGGAGGATTCCTGCACTAAGATTACACCCTACTGCGTAATCACAAGCATCAGTATGCAGTCTGTAACCGCGATTCTAATCAGGGGTTGCCATCACATGTGAGGATGTTAAGAAGTGTTTGAGTTCGTCAAAGGCGGCCTGTCGTTCGGCAGTCCATTTAAATCGTACACATGTTCGCGCGTCAACTGAATGAGCGGTTCAGCCATCTTGGCATAGTTTGATAAGCAAGTTCCATAGTAATGTGTCATACCAAGCAAAGAACGTACCTCTTTGATCGTAGTGGGCGTTGGTTAGTCTGATATAGCGTTCACTTTCTCCACATATCCTAACAATTTCACTTCAGGGAGACCAAGTGCACACTTTGTGGGTTTCAATTTCAAACCCACCTTCCGGAATCTATCGAAAACGAGATGAAGGTGTCGCAAGTGGTCCTCTTCATTCTTGCTAAACACAAAAATGTCATCAATATACGCGAAAACACATACACCAATCAAGTCAGCCAAGATCTTATTCATTTCTGGTTGAAAGACATTTGGAGCTGTCTTGAGTCCAAATGGAACTTTAGTGAATTCGTAGTGACCCGCATGGCATCTAAATGCAGTTTTGTCAATGTCGGCTTCAGCCACTCGCATCTGGTGATAACCAGCTTTAAGATCTAGAGTCAAATAAATGGCACTGCCGCCACCAAATCAAAGATATCTTGGATGGTCGGAAGAGGAAAAGCGAATGATTCTGTTACAGCATTAAGCTGGCGATAATCTACGCAAAATCGTGCTTCACCATCATTCGTGGGAACTAACAATACGGGGTTGACATAGGACGAATTACTGGGACGAATGATGTCGTCTGCCAACATTTCTGCGATTAAGTTGTCAACTTTTGGCGTTTAGTCAATGGCATTCTGTACGCTTTTTGACAAATTGGGGGTCCTGACGTTTTGATGTTTTATTTACCCATGATGCAACAACCATTCTTTCCCCTTTCGCTGCAAATACATCTGCATTACGCTGTACTAACTGATCAATGCTAGTGCTTCCAGTCTCAGGAGAAATAGGGCATACACACACTATCGTAACCGAGCGTGTTGTGTTGTCGTAATGGCCAATTACCATGATGCCATGTTAGTACATTCGACTTCAAATCAATTACTCCGTTACCATCCCGCAAGGAACTATTCCCTAGTATCATTTCATAGGGAACGTTACGACAAATTACTACATCGAATGGCGTTTTAACACCAGCCACTGCAATTTGAGTATGACCATCCACTTGAAGGGATACTCCACCCAATCCTTCTAATGGAACTGACTTATATAGCACATTGCTACGATGGGTTTCGTTAACGACCATATAGAAAACGGCACGTCTCAGAAGAGTAGAAGTTGCCCCGAAATCGACCAAAGCCGTTACCAAAATACCGGATATTACCACATTAACAGTGGGGCGTTGATTACCTGATAAGCCGTTTACGTCCTAGACGTGCGGCCTTTTCCCTGTTTCTGCTGGTGGCGATACTTGTCGAAGCGTTGCGGACACTGTGCGGTGAAGTGGCCGCGTCGTCGGCAGGCGTAACACCCCGGCATGCGTCGTAGTTGCGGTCTCCGGAGAAAGGATGGCCGGGGTGCTGCCGATCATAGGCCGGACGTCGAACGCTGGGTGGACGTGGATCACCTCACCGGAAGGTCGTGCCGATCGCTGGGGGTCGGGTATCGGTCGGTAGCTGAACGCGGGTCGTCGTAATCGTGGGCCAGGTGTCTTACGTTACCTGAGCGTGTTATCGCGGGTCCGGCAGCGCCGCGTGGTGATCTGTCGGCGATCGAGTGGTTGCTTCGCGCCTCGATTTTGGCTACTTTCGTGGCCAAGCGTTGCATAGATGTCGTTAAAGAGTCTACCATGCGCAACATCTCCGGTTGATATTCAGGATCAGTTGTCCCAATTTCCATGGGCGATTCCTGACGTGTCGGTGTCCCCAAAGGAGAGTACGCGTCTTGGCGGGAACATTCACGTGTTACTACAGTTACGGCTTCTTCCAATGTGGCCGGATCACCTTCAATTAGTTTAGCAGCTAACCCGTCTGACGAAAGTCCCCTACCGAATGATTTAACCAGTAATCTGTCCTGGTCTACGTTACGTTGGTTGATGGGTTAAGCCATATCTGCCACTTCACGGAACCGTCGAACATATTGTTGAGTCGGTTCGAATGTTCTTTGCGCTAGTTTATCGAGTTCGTCTTTAAGACTGGCACTCTCATCAGTGTTCAGAAATTGTGCTGCTAAATGCTCACGCAAATCACCCTATACAACTGCTGCTCGAGCGATTTGATTTACTGCCATCTGCGTTTCAATACATCGTTCCAATTCGAAACGAAACGGGCCGGATACAGTTTTGGATGCAATTTCGATAATGGCAGTTACACCAACTTGATTATAAATGCAAGGGTCACTTCTCGAATCCATGTTCGTACAGCTAAAGTGGAAAAAAGTCACACATCTGTGTTTGTCTGATAAGATCACGAATTTATTCACGGTTACTTAATGCTTCGTGTCGATTTACCTCTTGTTGAGCCAAGCCCAAGGTGACATTTTGAAATTGCTGTTGATCCATCTTGAAGATTTAAAATTGGTCCGAACACAGGTAGTTCATGGGAAACGTTCAACTACTATTGATACGAATGGGTCGAAGTGTGCAAATGTTCGACATTTCATAACAATTAATGTTGCATTCAGGGGAGATCGACAGTTCATAACATTGGTTCACGCGACAGCCTTGTGCCTGTTGTTGCTATATCGATAACAAAGTCAAATTGTACTCACAGTACGAGGGACGGACCTCTAGCAGTATTCTTCGGCAGTTTCCTCTTTCGATCCGTGAGTAGACGGTTTGTCCTCTCCTTGTGTAGAAGATTCGAAGGCGCGCTCGCCAGTGTAAAGTCTGGACCCCCTCATGAGCTGCATGCGTCTTGGGGTCCGACCTCACAGGAGAATGTGTGTGTTGTGTAAGTTGGGTTTACGCTCGCCATAATCGGACTCAATGTACACCCCCGATTCAAGGTGTCTGTATGAGTAGTCGATAAGTAGAAACGCTAGATTCCAGTTTCATGCCGAATTTATTCACGGATAATATAGAACACTTAACGTACATCGATATAAGGTAAGTTCTGCCTTAACGCATCAGCTTAAGTAACATCAGGACAGGATTTGGCTATACTTCATTCCCGCCTCTTCCGGTGCCTCTACGTTTAAAATGGAAAAAGTCTGACGGTAATTTTAAGAGAAACAAAGTATGGGCAAACAGTCCCATATTAAAGTTGTAATTTAGATTCTAAAGTAATGCCAGAGACATCTTCGACCGTCCCTGTGGAGACTTTCGCCGCCCCCTCTCCGTTGATTCTCTCCTCAACCTCCTTTTTAAAACCCTACTTCATTTCTCGGCAAACCTTCTTCACGCTGGCGTGTTTATGCATCAGTAGACCACTGCACATGCGTACTTCACTTATTACGGCTTTCATCTCTGCAAGGACGTCAGTATAACCTAACCACGTCCTGCTGTCCATCTGGCAGCAGGAGCGTTTTCTTCCAATCCACCGAATGTGAGTTATAGTGTACCCTCTGTTGAATTCCTTTGTTCCACACTGCGACTTCCACAAAGCAAAATAAATGATGATCGATCCGTGGTAGAGAATACCGGCTGGATTAATGTTACACACCTGCAGGGTGCGACCTTGCTTATACAATCCTGGATTAATGTTGCCCCGCTCCTGATTTATGTCACCGGGGCGCCGAGCTGTGTCAACACTTCTCTATACAATTTCTTCATTTCTAAATATCCAGTGCAATCAGAATCTCGGCTGCGTCCACTCTGTTTAGAAGTGGCTAACTTACTTCTAACGATTCTGTTTACACACTGCGTATTGTCCAGCTAATTTATATGATGCAGGTGGTTTCTTACAAGCTGGCAAGACACATTTTACAAGTTGCCCGGGATTCAATTAATCTAGGTGGCGTCGCTAAAGTGGGATTCTCTAAGATGTATATACAGGGTACAATCTTCGAGGACGAGAAGCTGAGATCGACATCCGTTGCGCCTCGATTATAGTCGTCATAGTCGATGACGTCAACAGATAATTACGTCGGTTGAAAGCATTCTCCCCGCGGATATGATTTGGATGCACCGTGGGATGCTCATGGACCCGTATTCCCTGTTGAGCAGCGACGGGACTCATCTAAACACAAAGGGCGAACGCCTTTATTTCCGCTCGATTCGTGGAGGTGTGCTATTGTTAGCCAGACGGTAGGCTAATCAGGACACAACGTCCCGGTGTACCAGTCTGGAAGGAGGTTCCGGTCTGAGAGTAAGTTCCGGTTCAATTTTGCGTATTACGCATGCGCCTACTTTCGGCCCACAGCTGTACGGTCTGAAAATCAGTTCCGGTCTAAGAGTAAGTTCCGGTTCCGTTTTACGTACAGGCTGTACATGTGAATGGTTAGCGCCTATTTTTGGCCAGCTTAAATACGGCGTTTGCCGAAACTATGCATGAATCAATTATATTATAGTTTACGTTAATGATTCGCTTAATTTTTTTATTGTTAGTATACATAAACAAAACCTCATAATTAGCATAACTCGTCACACATAGCTGCAGTTTTCAGGGATGTTTATACGCACAGCCGGCTTTATTGTAAACACAAATCGTCGCATTTTAAATGACACATATCTCCGTCAGTTTGGCATGTGTGATGCTGAAATTGAGTGTGTAATCTAACAGGCCCATGGGGGTGGTTCGTAGATTTAGATTTAAACAAATTCGTCGGGGGGATCCTGGGGGGTAACACTTTATAAGTGACACATATCTCTGTCAATTTGGCACGTATGAAGCTGACATTTTGTGTGTGATCTACTTGTAAGTCATGTGTGCCTGTAGACAGTGTAGTCACGCGCAGATGTACGTTCACTGTTCAGCACCGTAGGGGGACAAGTAGGTCAGTGGAGTATCGGTCGCTACAGCAAACGAAAAATGATTAATTAGGTAACTCAGTTGCCGCATGCGTCGAGCCAGGGTCAAAGTTGATCGGTCACCTGAGGTCACGTTGCTCACCTCGTTGTAACTCAGTCGCCGCATACTTCTGGCAGGGTTGGGGCGAGAAGTACTCGTTACTCGTACTCGTTGGTACTCGAGTACTGATTTTTCACGAAGTACTCGTTACTCGTACTTTTACTCGTATATATTAAAGTACTCGCACTCGTTAGTCATTAAAAATGTGAGTATTTGTGAGTACTTTGGGAGTACTCTGTGATTACTTTGTATGTATTTTATCATAACATCATGTATTATGATTTCAGTACAAATATCTCATATATTGATGTCATGATATCTTCATTGTATAAGAGCTCTGGGTTGTCATGAACACTGTGTATTGACTGGTTCAGATCACTTGAACAAGACTGGGAGACAGGACTGACCATCAACAACAATGATATATACTGGCACTTGAATGTCAAATAAACCCACAATGGCTTCAAACAGTCTCCACACGATGTAGGCCTGACCAGCTGGTGTTGTCTAATCCAGTCATACAGTCAGAAACTGAAGATCTGCCACATCTCTTGAAAGGCATAGCTGTTTACAATCACATTGTCAACAGGCTCAAGGCAGCATGAGTGAATGGAATAGGGTTAGGTGGAATGAGGACCCAGGTGGAATGCTCAGGTGTAGGTCAGTCCAGTGACTAGGTCAGACTGCCAGTGTCTTATGTGATACAGACAGAACAACACCTTTCTCGATCACTACATGCAAGCAAGGTTCTTTGCCAGTATGCCGAGTAAAGTAATCCTACGAGTACTTGTTACACGAGTACTCTCGCGGATGAAGTACTCGTTAATCGTACTCGTACTCATACATATCACAGTACTCGTACTCGTTACTCGAGTACTTCAGTCGGGTATTCGCCCCAACCCTGACTTCTGGCACGGGGTCAAAGTTGATCGGTCAGCTGAGGTCACGTCGCTCACCCAGAACGGAACCGGAACATAATTTCAGACAGAACCCTCCTTCCAGACCGGTACACCGTCCTGCGTACTTATGCCTATTTATCTACCGTTGCTGCCCTTCCATCTCGTCGCTCTACACACTCATTCTGCTGCCCCCCATACCTCGGTCTTCACGCCCGATGTAATACGATCCTGCTACTGACCACGTCGCTTAGTGCCTGTGCGGCGTTCGGGCGACGAGTAAGCAGCTTGGCATGGGTGGGCCGTAGACCGCCCTCGCTTGACCAGCTATGTTTAGGGGTGCCCTCAAAACACTGCCGTGCATCCCGTGTGGCACAACACAGTTTCTTGACCTTCGAGCCGGGTCACTGTTGTGCCATGTTACACTGTTCTGCCGGCCGCTCACTGCTCAACGCCATGTTTGTACCTGCTAACAGTGTGAATTAAATTCGGCCCTGGTCATTCATGTGCCAGGTTACACTTATCAGTCGGCTTCTCACTGCTCGTGCCAGGTTTGTACCTGTTAACAGTGTGAATTACATTCGGCCCTGGCCACTCATATGCCAGGTTACATTTATCAGTCGGCTTCTCACTGCTAGTGCCAGGTTTGTTCCTGTTAACAGTTTGAATTACATTCGGCCCTGGTCACTCATATGCCAGGTTACACTTATCAGTCGGCTTCTCACCGCTCGTGCCAGGTTTGTACCTGTTAACAGTGTGAATTACATTCGGCCCTGGCCATTCTTGTGCCAGATTACACTTATCAGTCGGCTTCTCATCGCTCATGCCAGGTACCTGTTAACAGTGTGAATTACATTAGGCCCTGGCCATTCATGTGCCAGGTTACACTTATCAGTCGGCTTCTCACTGCCCGTGCCAGGTTAGTACCTGTACATAGTGTGAATTACATTCGGCCCTGGCCATTCATGTGCCAAGTTACACTTATCAGTCGGCTTCTCACTGCTCGTGCCAGGTTTGTACCTGTCAACAGTGTGAATTACATTCGGCCCTGGCCATTCTTGTGCCAGGTTACACTTATCAGTCGGCTTCTCACCGCTCATGCCAGGATTTGTACCTGTTAACAGTGTGAATTACATTAGGCCCTGGCCATTCATGTGCCAGGTTACACTTATCAGTCGGCTTCTCACTGCTCGTGCCAGTTTGGTACCTGTACACAGTGTGAATTACATTCGGCCCTGGCCATTCATGTGCCAGGTTACACTCACCAGTCGGCTTCTCATTGTTTGTGCCAGGTTTGTACCTGTACACAGTGTGAATTACATTTGGCCCTGGCCATTCATGTGCCAGGTTACACTTCTCAGTTGGCTTCTCAGTGGTCGTGCCAGTTTGGTACCTGTGCACAGTGTGAATTATATTCGGCCCTGGCCATTCATGTGCCAGGTTACACTTATCAGTCGGCTTCTCACTGCTCGTGCCAGGTTACCAGTGTGAATTACATTCGCCTCTGGTTATTGATCTGCCAGGTTGACACATATTAGTCGGCTTATTATTGCTTTTATCTTACTATTTGTTTCAGCCTGTTTATCCGTGAGAATCTGGCCGGTTCTTCTGCTGTCAGGTTATGGTTCCCTGCGCTTTCCAATTTGCCTTGGTGACTCATGTTGCCAGATTTACATTGCTATTTGTTGGCTCCTCACTGTCCGGTTACTGTATAATCGACAGCCCAATTGGTGGCCACATATCTCCCCAATTACGCCACAATATTCATGCTGGCAAATACGTTAATTTGTCCCATCTACTGCTGGATGATGGGCCAGCCGACCAGCAGCAGACTGGGCCGTATGGCTGGTCCTTTCGAGCACTCGCCGGTTTTAAATTTTAATGTTTGACCACTTGGTCTTGTCGCAAAAACATAATTCATAAGTTCAAACTTATACACGACTTATCTTTTCCTCACGGTTATTCTGTTCTGTCAATTTCTATACTTCCAAGGAATTCATCACCGCACTGTACGAAACTTTAAATTCAGCGGTGCCATGCAATGGAATTTACAAGAATTTTGTGGGATAGTTGGTGTGACCCATCTACCGGACGACTACGTTTTCATTGGTCCAGCGTGTAACTCATTCTGCATGGATTTATTTCTGTCCTTGGAACTTTATTACAGCACGTGGGACTCCTTTTAAACCAGGACAGACGTTGTCTGCCATCTCCATGTCAATCGTGTATGGCATCGCAGTTGACACTGATAAGACGAACTTCGGTTGTTTGATGACAACATTGCGAAAGCTATGTCATTAGTCGATTCAGTGGTTAAGAGACCCAACATTATGGATTGCGTCTTGGGTTACATGTTAGTCACGTGTCGATAATGTCGTTACTTCACACGTTCACCGTATGCCATTATATTTCTCCTCTCCCTCCCGTCTGCTGATCGGCCTTTTTAGAGCACTTCTGCAAACCGACCTTTTTATGCTTGCAATGACGATGATCACTGCCTATGGCAGGCTGATAGGGCCATAAACACCGTACATTTAGCGCGTTGAATAACAAGTTAGCGCGTTAACAAACCAGGACTTGGAGAAGTTAAAACATCATCAACCAACGAGGACTCGGATAAATTAACGTGTTAACTAATAAACCAATCAAGATTCGAACAAGTTAACGCCTTAACTTACCAACCATTCAGGACTCGGAGACGTTAGCACGTTAACTTACCAACCAATCAGGACTCAAAAAAGTTATCGCGTTAGATATATCAAATTTATTTTACAGGCTGGTCCACCCATATTGACCAGCGGACAATTTTTCATTTCTTGCATATAAAGTTGTCAAAGTGAACCTGGTCGGAGGACAACTCGGGTATCGGTTTCAAATAAAATAAACACCGGTCAGTCTGTATCCTTCCCAATGCATTTCACTGTGCAGTTTGTACATTAATGTACCCACTAGTATACAAGCAGTGGATAGTGCAAGGTACGTGCATAACAGGAAAAAAATCGCCAAACAATGTGCACTTGATGTTTCGGTTTTGGTCAAAAACTAAATTTCTTTGATTCATATCAAATTTATGTACTCGCTCATTCGGCATTAAATCGTCGAATTTCATGACATTCATGAGTAGGGACAGCATATTGACTGTCAGTGGATAGACAGACTGCCCACTGGGTTTAGGAGGGTAGTAATGAGTTTCTACCGAAAGGCTATTAATGCCCAGTGTAGTGGGTAACTTGCATGTGTTTGGATAGATTAGCAGAAGAGTGTTTTAATGAATGCTTTAAGCAATAAGTTGATTTTTAATTGTTGTCAGCAATTATACTTACTTGCAAAGCTAGACAAGTCCAGGTTATATATGTGACACTTAGCAGGTGTTATCACAATAGAGATGACGCGATGTTAATGCATTTTAAAGGGAATCGTTATACCATCATACATGTAATGCTGTAGTGTTAGTCATTATTTGGTTTACTCATTTGTAACTAATAATTGGTTGTATAGCAGTTACTGAGTCTTGTTAGTTAGTGCAATGCTGTGCAGTATTATATTACACTCGCTTGTTTATTTACAGACAGTGTATGGTGTGATTGTACTGAGCAGTGCTGAGGTGCTGTGTTAGACTGCAGTTCCCAGTTGGGGTGAACGTTGTTACCTTTAATGTCAAAAAGTATTACTAATTGGTTGGATACAATTAGTCTGACAGTAGTACACAACTGTATTAAGGAATTAGACAATTTAATTAGACGTGCGTTTAGTATTGATTAATGGACTCGTACTCTACACGGATGATGATCTGTTACATAATGATAATGGATTTTATATATATATATATATATATATATATATATATATATATATATATATATACTGATGCTGCATTATGCATAGAGGAGTGCCTCATATCATTCATCATCATCATTGTGCAGCCGTAGTGTTCCGTGGTTGGGCGAAGGCCTCAGCATGTCGTTTCCAAATATGCCTGTCTTGCGCTATCCCCTGCCAGATGGTGCCTTTCCAGTACTCGTCTAGTTCGTCTCTCCATCGTCTCGCTGGTCTTCTTCTAGATCGTTTCCCTTCACAAGGTCTCCAGGTTGTGATACGCGATGTTAATCGGTTATCTCGTAGTCTGCTGATGTGCCCTGCCCAGGTCCACTTCTGTCTTCTGATTTGTTTTATCACGTCTATGACCTCTGTCTTACCCAGATGTTTGTTTTTTCTCCCGATATGTGATGTTTAACATACTTCTTTCCATTTTTGTTTGTGCGGCTGCTATCTTGTTCTTTGCCTGGATGGTGAGTGCCCATGTTTCCGCGCCGTATGTCATCGCTGGAAGTACGCATGAATTGAAGAATTGTCTCTTCAAGCAGATTCCAAAGTTACCCTTGAAGATGTCGCGGTGTTTGGCGAAAGCTGTCCAGCCGGCGGTGATCCTTCTTTGAATCTCCTTGTCTTGATTTTTGTCTCTGATACTGTATCACTATCCCAGACAGACGTAACTGTCAACGTTCTCTATCTGCGTCGTGTTGATATATATTGGTGTGTCATTTTCTAGCATCACTTTTGTTTTCGAGATGTTCATCCTTAAACCTTGTTTTTCACTTTCATCAGCTAGCTCCTGCAGCATGTTTTCTAGTAGCGCATATGACTATGTCGTCGACGAAGCGAAGATGGCTGAAATATTCTCCGTCTATCATCAAGCCTCGGTTTTCGCAGGTCAGACTTCGGATTATGCTTTCGAGTGTTGCCGTGAACAGCTTGGGCGATATGGTGTCATCCTGTCGTACTCCTCTCTTGATGTTGATCTTGTTGCTCTTTTTGTGTAATTGGACTGTCACCGAGTTGTTGGTGTAGATGTCTTTCAGGAGATCGATATACACATACATCTTCTATCCCCTGTTCTTGAACGGGGGTCAGTATTGCTTGAGTTTGCGACGAGTCGAAAGCCTTCTCGTACTCGACGAAAGCGATGCAGAGCAAGATGTGTATGTGGTCTGTCGTTGAGTACCTGCTTCTGAATCCTGCTTACTCTCGTGGTTGGTTTTCGTCGAGTGTCTTCTCTAGCCTATTCGTTAGTATCTTTGGGAGTAATTTGTAGATGTTTGATAATAGACATATCGGTATGTAGTTGGTTAAGTCTTTCTTGTTTCCCTTCTAGAATATAATCACTATCTTTGCGTTCTTCTAAGCGGCGGGTATTTGTCTTTCTGATAAGCATTTAGTATACAGCTTAGCCAGTGTCTTCGAGATGATATCTTCTCCTGCTTTTAATGTGTCAATGTTTACATCGTCGTTGCCTGATTTCTCCCTATTCTTCGTATCTCTTAGCGCAGCTTCCACCTCCCATGGTTTTATCTCTGGTACTTAATTCGGTGTGAATTATGGTACTCTGTTCACTGTCGTATAGCTCGGTGTAGAATTTTTCTATTCGTTCCATGGTCATATATTGGTCTTGTATTTCTCTAACCTGTGTAATCAGTCTGTCTCGGCCTGGTGCCTGTGTTCTTCTTGCTTTGTTCAAACTCTCTGATGACATAATCGTTTCTCGTATGATCTCTTGTTCGTACTTTTTTATGTCCTCCTTTGCTTTCTTTTTGATGGTCTTGCATATTTCTGCGTACTCTATTTGGTTTTTACGGCTGCCGTTATCCACCATTTCTCGTCGTTTCTTCATTGGTGCTCGTGTCGGTGATGATATTCTCGTCACTACATGCCTGTTGATTGCTTTGGCTACACTTGTTGCACTTAGTTGGATCATCTCAGTGATGTTTTCGCTGATGGTGTCGATGTCGTCTAGTTCCTGTAGTGTCTCGAATCGATTTCGCAGTTCGAGTTGGAATTCGATCTTTTTTCTTCCGATTTGTGTGGTATCTATACTCGGTGGTCTCTTGTTTATCAATTTCTTCCTTTCAGTTTAACTGTATCAATATTATGCAAGGAATATTATATTTAATGCTGTTGTTTGTATCCTTTAATACAGAGCACAAGGCATACAGAGCTACTCCAAAAGATCTACTAGTAGCTGTCCAGTGGGGCGAGGCGTGCAAAGAGGCGGACGAACTAACTATCGTGTGTGGCAATGCAGTCATGGAAGACTCGGATATAGAGGAAGTGAAGCAAGATTTCAGCGACCTCATCACCACAGCAACAGAGAACATCAACCGAGTGACGATTAGCAGTGTCTTGCCCGACACAACAGGGACACAAGAAGAAAATATTAAGGAAATTTACAGTTTCCTGAGAGATAAGTGTAGTGACACGGGGGCCCGGTTCGTTGACAACGATCAAAACTTCCTGTTTCGTGATGGATCCTGCGACACGTCCGCATTCCAGAGTGACGGTATCAGTCTTACTGCGTTCGGGATGAACAAGCTGATGAGCAACCTGTCACTAATACTCCGTAACCATCGAGAAGGCGGAGCGCAGCGGGGATCCTGTTCGCAGAAGAGTTGCAATGAGTCGAAATCAACTGGTAACAGGTCGACGAAACAGCGACGCAGCGCGCCATCTGGACATCCATTGTCAAAGGGGAGCCGCTATACGCCTAGAACGACTGGGAAACGACCACCGAAACAGGATCGAGGTACGCACGCTATTCGCCCTTCTAATGCGGGTGACCGTGCAACTGCTGGCTACGTGCGTATTGCTGGCCAGTGTAACAAGTGTGGGGAGACAAATCACGTCACCCAGACTTGTCGACATGAGAATGCTGTGTCGTGCTTTGTATGTGGTCAAAAGGGCCACAAAAGCAAACATCATACGAAAAGGGACTAGGTAAGCGGCCGAAATAACACGGCCATGCCATGTACGGAATACGGAGCTTTCAATATTCGACCTATAATCACCCGTAGCCGTAGCATACCACAACATAGAACAACAGGTGTGAATGCAGACAATTTAGTCACGCTTGCGATCAATCCACGGTGGGGCTTACCAACGATTCTGAGTCTCAACGCTTGGTCACTAAGTATTGAGAAATCAGATGAATTGCTCGCGGTAGCACGCACGAACAAGGTGGGTTGCGTGTGTCACAGAAACCTGGTTCAAGAGTTACATGTCAACGGAATCTGTCGGTTTGGCAGGCTTCAGTTGTGAACGAAAGGACCGCGTGGATAAAGGAGGCGGCGGAGTGGCGTGTTATGTGGCCGAGACCATTGCGTATGACCGGTTACATGATATTGAAGATGCTGAACACGAAGTGATATGGATTAAAATGAAGCCTAAGAAACTACCAAGAAAATACTCGTGCATTATTTTAGCGTGCATCTACCACCCACCTGGTGCTGACAATGGCTCTATGCGAGAGTACCTGATAACTAGTCTGGACACAGTTTTGCGACGTAGCCTAGATTGTGGTGTCATTATCAGTGGTGATTTTAATCAATTCAAGGACACGTTTTTACGGACACATTATGGATACGAGCAGCTTGTTAAGACAGCCACGCGTAATTGTGCAATTTTAGATAAAATGTGGTCTAACATGTCACCTGTGTACGGCTATCCGACAGTGCTTGATGAATTGGGAACATCAGATCACAAGATGGTCTTATTGGTGCCACCGTGGTTCCCAACACTTGACACGGGTATGGTCCAGTACACCGTTACCAGGCGCATGGGTAACAACGAACGAGCATTGTTCACTTCGGCTCTGTCGCAGACCAGATGGGAGTTTATGTACACATTGCCTACGTGCGAGGAACAGTTCAATCTATTCCAAGAAACCATGGACCATTTACTGGATACGAGCTGTCCGTACAAGACTGTGTCACGTCACAGTACAGACAAACCGTGGGTCACAGATGGATTCCGACACCTCATTAGACAGAGGCAACGTGCTCGCAAGGCAGGTGACACGGAACGGGCCAATAAACTCCGGAACTTAGTGAATCGCACAGCACCTAAATTACGACACCAGTTCTACCAATCTAAAATAGCATCAATTGAGGAAACATCGTCACGCGACTGGTGGAAGCACATGAAGTCACTCATGGGAAAAGCATCTGGCAGTCGCAACGAGATGCTGGGGCTGGCAAATAAAATTACTGGTGGAGATATAGTCAGCTTAGTGAACTCCATGAATGCGTTCTTCGTGTCAGTCAGTGAAGATTTACTGAGATTGCAGACTTCCCACCCGATCTTTGACATTAAGGAACCACTGCCAGATGAATTCACCATCAGCGTGACTGACACTAAGTTGGCACTTAGTAAGGTCAAAGTGAACAAAGCCACGGGTCCGGACAATATACCACCATGGGCTTTGAAAAACTGTTCGCACCTTCTTGCAGCACCGGTCACTGCAATATTCAACAGCTCGCTCAGGGAAGGTGTATTGCCAAAATTGTGGAAATCAGCAACCGTTATTCCGTTGTCAAAGAAACACCCTCCAGTGACAGTTGAAAATGACATTAGACCTATATCGCTTACACCAATTCTGGCTAAGGTTTTTGAATATCTAGTGCTAAAGTGGGTCGATGTTTATGTTAAACCACAAATAGACGACAAGCAGTTTGGGGGTATGTTAGGGACTGGTACCACGGACGCCCTTGTTGGAATGCTTCACAAATGGTACGAAACCACCGATGTAAAGGGAAATTTTGTAAGAGTGTTATTTCTCGATTACAGTAAAGCATTTGATCTAATTAACCATGATATACTAATATAGAAACTGATTGCAATGGAAGTACCACCACACTTGGTCCGATGGATGGCAGCGTTTCTACTAGACTGCGAACAGAGAGTAAAAATCGGCGACGCGGTGTCAAAGCCAGGCTACCCTACTGGGGGCGTTCCCCAGGGAACTTGGTCAGGACCAAAACACTTTGTGGTTCATATCAATGATTTGCAAACATCTTGTCCTATGTTTAAATATGTTGATGATTGCACAATATTTGAAATATGCAATCAAAGTATGATATCTGTTATACAGGATTCTGCCAACATTATTGAGCGATGGTCTAGTAATAATGACATGCGCATCAATACGAGTAAGACAAAAGAAATGGTTATATGTTTCGGTAAAGATAGAACATTTGTAGAATCTCTGCCGTATATTGATATAAATGGGACAGATATTGAGAGAGTTACTCTAGCAAAAGTTCTCGGCGTAACTATATCATCGGATTTAAGTTGGAATGCACACGTAGATGAAATAGTATCTAAGGCAAGAAAGAGAGTGTATATGATATATCAGTTGAAACGTGCTGGTATCAACAAAAATGACTTGGTTAGAATATATGTATCTGTGATTAGACCAGTAGTTGAATATGCCTGCCCGGTATGGCACACGAACTTGCCTAAATATTTATCGGACAACATCGAGATAATTAAAAAAAGGTGTCTCAAAACTATATTTCCTGGTTGTGTGTACGAGGATATTCTGGAGATGGTAAACTTACCAACGCTGCATGATAGACGCAATGAATTGTGTAAAACGTATTTCGCTAGAATGAAGCATAGTGACCACAAACTGAATACGCTACTACCAAATATTCGAAATGTGCCGTATACACTAAGATCATTCAATGAGTTACCCGTCCCAATGGCGAACACAAATCGCTACAAAAACTCATTAATTCCATGGTGCTTAGTACACTGCCATAACACTTAATGATTTTAGTGTATGTCTCAACAGTCAATTTTAATATTTAAACTATATGATTTAATTTTAGTGTATTTAAAGTATCTTATTTTTTAATGAAAGATAGTAATGCAATGTACACGTTTTAATATAAAGCTAGTTCTGTTACAACTGCGCTTTTTCTGGTACAGAATGACATCCTCGAGGCGCTAGAGCGGCGGTATGGAGTCATCCTGGTTCTACTTGACATGTCGGCCGCCTTCGACACAGTTGACCATGAAGTGCTGTTCAGCCGATTAGAACAACGCTTCGGAATGGCTGGTTCCTTGCTGGCATGGATGCGATCATATCTAACCGACCTGTCGCACTCAGTAAATATACCAGTTGGCGCTTCCAACTAAACCAGCGTCGCTTGTGGTGTCCCTCAAGGATCGGTGTTGGGGCCTCTGTTGTTCTCTGCGTACACAGCGCCTATCGATGATATCATCAGAGACACAACCTGGGCTTCGATCTTTACAAGGACGATACCCAGTTATACATCAAATATGAGATGACCAAAACCAACAGAATGTTGTCTCTATGCCGTATTGAGCACTGCATCAACGACGTCCGCGTGTGGCTGGCTGATAATGGACTAAAGGTGAATGATAACAGATGGGTCGCACTTTTGTTATCATCACGAAACAATAAAACGAAACACCATCATCGTGATCAAAATTGGCGACATAACGACAAGTCCTACTGCCAGAAACATCGGCGTTATATTCGACTCGGAAATGTCGATGGTCAGTCATGTAAAGCACTTGTGCTGCGTAGCCTACTATCATCTGAAGAATATTGCTTCGATCCGATCGTGCCTAACACCTTTGTGAAACGTGAATTTATCGCAGTTGGGCGAATGCGTAAATTGGCGCATCAACAGCCAGACGACGCTTGTGTAAATAGTTTGGATGGATTGTGGAAACATTCACAAATAAATCGTGGCAGACACAATGGCGTGTAAATTTATATAACTCAAGAATCGCCACGGCGTCATGCTGTTTCCCCAGTTGACGAAGCGTATCTTGATGCGTGCGGTTAATTCCTGTGAATTTTCATCAACTCTTTAAACAAGCGACATACACGATATATGTCTGGCCCGGCTAGTGAAAACCATAAACGACCTTGTACACGCATTGAAGGTATACCTGTTATTATATCGGAGTCTACAGATAAAAAAACGATTAATCAGAATAAACCAAAAAATAAGTGGCATTAATATATGTGTGTGTGTGTGTGTGTGTGTGTGTGTGTGTGTGTGTGTGTGTGTGTGTGTGTGTGTGTGTGTGTGTGTGTGTGTGTGTGTGTGTGTGTGTGTGTGTGTGTGTGTGTGTGTGTGTGTGTGTGTGTGTGTGTGTGTGTGTGTGTGTGTGTGTGTGTGTGTGTGTGTGTGTGTGTGTGTGTGTGTGTGTGTGTGTGTGTGTGTGTGTGTGTGTGTGTGTGTGTGTGTGTGTGTGTGTGTGTGTGTGTGTGTGTGTGTGTGTGTGTGTGTGTGTGTGTGTGTGTGTCTTGTTCGTAATTATTTTCGGTGCTCGGTAATCTCTTTTTAACTTTTCAGAGCATTATCACCAAACCTACCTTGTTGTGCTGGCACTGACGATGGGCACTGCCTTTGGCAGGCCGATAAGGCCATAAACGCGGGGTACTTTACGCGTTGAATAACAAGTTAACGCGTTAACTTACAAACAAATCAAGACATGGAGAAGTTAAAGCGTTAGTTTACCAACCAATCGGGACTCGAACAAGGTAGCGCTAACTTACCAACGAATCAGGACTCGAAGACGTTAACTCGTTAGACATATCAAATTTCCGTTGGTGGCTTGTCGACCCATACTAACCAGGGATCATTTTTTAATTTCTTGCATGCAAAGCTGTCAAAGTGAACCTGGTCGAAGCACAGCTCGAGTATCGGTTTCAAATCAAATAAACACCGGCGGTCTGTCCCCTTTCCAGTACAATCCAATGTGCAGTTTACAAATTAATTTGAATACTAGTATAGAAAGAGGGGATAGTGTAAGATATGTGCACAACAGGAAAAAACCACCAAACAAAGTACAATTGGTGTTTCAGTTTTGGTCAAAAACTAAATTTCTTTTATTCATTTCAAATTGATGTGCATGCTCATTCGGCATTAAATTGTCGAATTTCATGACTAATAATTAATTAACTAATAATTGTTGAATATCAATTAATGGTGAGCGCGCGTGTGTGTGTGCGTGCGTGTGTGCGTGCGCGTGTGTGCGTGTGCGTACGTGTGTGTGTGTGCGTGTGTGTGCGTGTGTGTGCGTGAGTGTGCGTGTGTGTGCGTGTGTGTGCGTGTGTGTGCGTGTGCGTGCGTACGTGTGCGCGTGTGCGCGTTTGTGCGCATGTGTGCAGGTGTGTGCGCGCGTGTGTGCGTGGGTACGTGTGTGTGTGTGTGAGACTGTATTGTGTGTGTGTGTGTGTGTGTGTGTGTGTGTGTGTGTGTGTGTGTGTGTGTGTGTGTGTGTGTGTGTGTGTGTGTGTGTGTGTGTGTGTGCGTTCGCGTGTGTGCGCATATGTGCACGCCTGCGTGAATGTGTGTGCGGGTGTGAGCTCATGTGCGCGCGTGTGAGTGCATGTGTGTGTGGGCGTGTGTGCCTGGGTATGCGGGCTTGTGCGCGTGTTAGTGTGTGACAGTGTTTGCGTGTGTGCACGTGTGTGCAGGTCTGTTTGACTGTGCGATAATTTGCAGTATGTGCATGCGGGAAATGTGCATGCGTGTGTGTGTGTGTGTGTGTGTGTGTGTGTGTGTGTGTGTGTGTGTGTGTGTGTGTGTGTGTGTGTGTGTGTGTGTGTGTGTGTGTGCGTTTGTTGTACGCGACGCAGGCATATTCCAACGTAAGCTCCAAAGTAATCTCCGTTCGTAACGTTGGGTTACTTCGATACGTGTTACGTTGGCAAACAATAAGGCCATTTACTAAACCAGCTGTACATTATTATATATCTGTTGTAACTGTAGTACAACGGAAAGTGAGGACTAACTATCCTACAATCAAGTGTTCTTTGTTTAATTTGTAATGAAACCTTATATATAAACCTTATTTACAATATAAAGATGGGGCTTACAACTTCTGTGTTAAGCCAATGTTTAATTATGGTACGTTCAAACAATGGTTACTAATGATTGAATCTGGAGAAATTGAAATTCAAGCATGTGCAGTATATCTATATATTGATTTTCATTTACTACATACGTACACACACGTATATACATACAAATATACACGAATACATACATACATACATACATGAATGCGTACATATATACAGTTATACATACATGCATACATGCATACATGCATACATACATGCATACATGCATACATACATACATACAAACATACATACATACATACACACACACACACACACACACACACACACACACACACACACACACACACACACACACACACACATACACAAACACACACACACACACACACACACACACACACACACACACACACACACACACACACACACACACACACACACACACACACACACACACACACACACACACACATACATACATACTTAGGTGCACGCATTCATACACGTTTTGGCGATTTTCCTGTTATGCATTTACAGGTGTATTTTGTACTATCCTCTGCGTGTATAACAGTCTTTAAATACATGTGTAATCTAAACTACACAGCGGAATGCATTGGAATGGGTACAGACCGACCGGGATCTAATTTACTTGAAACCAATATCCAAGCTGTGTTCCGACCAGATTCGCTTTGACAGTTTGGTATGCAAGAAATTAAAATTGTCGGCTGGAAATTTGATGTATCTAACGCGCTAACTTCTTCGAATCATTATCCGAATCCTCGTTGGTTGATAAGTTAACGCGTTACCTTGTTATTCAACGGGTTAAGTGTACCACGTTTATGGCCCTATCGGCCTGCTATACACTGCCAGGGTGCTTGTCGTCCTCAGTCGTTCGTTAACGTCCCAATTTGAGACGGGACCGACACTAACAAGATTGTCTCCGAATCTTGAGTTATGCACAGTTCGCATTGATGAGAGCCAGGTTGTTTCACCAAATATCATGCCTGCCCGGTCCGGGTTTGAACTCAGAGCGCTGGCATGCCAGACGGATGTCCTAAACACTACACTCTTGCGCTCGCTTTGTGGTATCAGCGTACATATAAGTAAATATTGTGAAATTGGTAATGCTGCTAATGTTATATTTACAACGTCACTTCGGTTTACGGATTGTATTAACTTTCTACTCTTACTGCTTTACCTCAATAGCAGGATGAGCAGGATCCTAATATAATAACAATATTGTATTAACTTTCTACTATTATTGCCTTACCTCAATTGTAGGATGAGCAGGATCCTAATATAATAACAATATTGCATTAACTTTCTACTCTTACTGCCTTTCCTCAATTGTAGGATGAGCAGGACCCTAATATAATAACAATATTGAATTAACTTTCTACTCTTACTGCCTTACCTCAATTGTAGGATGAGCAGGATCCTAATATAATAACAATATTGAATTAACTTTCTGCTCTTACTGCCTCACCTCAATTGTAGGATGAGCAGGTTCCCAATATAATAACAATATTATATTAACTTTCTACTCTTACTGCCTTACCTCAATAGCAGGATGAGCAGGTTCCTAATATTATAACAATATTGTATTAACTTTCTACTCTTACTGCCTTACCTCAATTGTGGGATGAGCAGGATCCTAATATAATAACAATATTGTATAACTTTCTACTCTTAATGCCTTACCTCAATTGTAGGATGAGCATGTTCATAATATAATAACAATATTATATTAACTTTCTACTCTTACCGCCTTACCTCAATAGCAGGATGAGCAGGTTCCTAATATAATAACAATATTGTGTTAACTTTCTACTGTTACTGCCTTACCTCAGTTGTATGTTGAGCAGGATCCTAATATAATAACAATATTGAATTAACTTTCTACTCTTACTGCTTTACCTCAATAGCAGGATGAGCAGGATTCTAATATAATAACAATATTGTATTAACTTTCTACTCTTACTGCCTTACCTCAATTGTAGGATGAGCAGGATCCTAATATACTAACAATATTGCCTTACCTCAATAGCAGGATGATCAGGATCCTAATATAATAACAATATTGTATTAACTTTCTACACTTACTACCTTACCTCAATTGTAGGATGAGCAGGATCCTAATATACTAACAATATTGCCTTACCTCAATAGCAGGATGATCAGGATCCTAATATAATAACAATATTGCTAAAGCCTTTGTATGATTAATTACATACTCTGCCTTTCCAGTTCGGTGTTGGTCACACGACGGAATGATTTTTGTGCGTTTTGCGGCACTAACATAAACGGCACTAACATAACCGGCACGTTTGCGAAAACACGTGGGATCAAAAAATCACAAGGACAGAGAGGCGAGACAAAAGAAGGAATAATAAGAGGAAGACTGGTGTGAAGTCTAATGAAATGGGCAGACATCTTGGTAAGAATGGGTGCAGGCAATCTAATAAAGCAGGCAGAAGAGGATAAACGACAAGGACGTAGGATCGGTGAACTTCGAGGCATAAATTAGTCAAGCTAGCCCCTGTAGCATATTCTCTTAGATCTTCACTTTCATCGTGTGAAAATTGCCTGTCTCGCTCTAGTATTCCATATGCATTCACACCTGCTTGTTCCGACGTCTCTTTTCTTTATACAACCAATATGTACTTCAAACAAAAACTGATGTGTAATGAAGACAACTTGAGAGTTTGTTTCAGGATCCATAACAGCCAACCGTAGAGCTATTCAACAAAGACCATCATAGTATTTCGTTTGATTTAGCTGTGTCAACGTATGGGTAGTCTCAAAATAATACAAGAGCGAAATGCTGTCCATGCCTTGTTTTAAAACATAAATTAAAACCATGTCATTAATTCCAGTGGACGGTATTTTACATATGAAATCATCTATTTTTACTATTTAATTTCCAATAGCCGTGATGAGATTAAGTATAACAGCTTCATTGGTATACCTGTACCTGGCATTGCATGGACTGTGATTTCGAGTGTTCGCAATGCCGCTGTGTGTTCATGAAGTCTTACACTGCGCAGAAATGTTCAGGACTGATTGTGTATCTTCCAACCTATGATAATGTTCTTGTAGCAAACCTACGAATGGAACGATCAAGAAGAGATTCTCCCCGTCACCAAATTCTAGCAATTACGCCGATCAGCAAATACATGTTGCGAAAACTGTGCCTAATGATAACGGCCAAACTTATGCATTCTTGCTTTGTTTTTGGTATGTTTCTCAATGTCGTTTATAAAAGTTTCTTTGAGTGTATTAGAATTGACGTAATGTAGATTTACGTGGTATGGAGACATCATAATTTGCGAGGTCTTAAAATAGCTGTAATAAGTGTTTATTTATTAATATTTATCTATTATTATTTATTGGATTTGAAAGTATTTGTATTGTGTATAATATTATGTCTATATTTTCTTAAGAATAAAATATCACAGTAATGTACTTCCACGTGAGAAAATGGTGTGTGTATATGCGAGTGTGTGTGTGTGTGTGTGTGTGTGTGTGTGTGTGTGTGTGTGTGTGTGGGTGGGTGTGGGTGTGGGTGTGGGTGTGGGTGTGGCTGAGGGTGTGGCTGAGGGTGTGGGTGTGTGGGTGTTGGTGTGTGTGTGTATGTGTGCGTGTGTGTGTATGTATGTGTGTGTGTGGGGGGGTGTGGGTGTGTGGGTGTGGTTGTGGGAGTGCGTGTGGGTGTGTATGCTTGTGTGCGTGCGAACCTGTGTGTGTGTGTGAGTGCGTGGGTGTGTAGGTTGATGAGTGTGCGTGTGGGTGAGAGAGAGAGAGAGAGAGAGAGAGAGAGAGAGGGAGAGAGGGAGAGGGAGAGGGAGAGGGAGAGGGAGAGGGAGAGAGGGAGAGAGAGAGTGAGAGAGAGATACATACATATATATATATATATATACATATATATATATATATATATATATATATATATATAGAGAGAGAGAGAGAGAGAGAGAGAGAGAGAGAGAGAGAGAGACAGAGACAGATACAGAGAGACAGACAGAGATAAAGAGAGAGAGATAAAGAGATAGAGAGATAGACAGAGATAAAGATAGAGAGAGATAACGAGATAGAGAGATAGAGAGAAACACAGAGAGACAGACACATAGACAGGGAGACAGAGAGAGAGAGTCAAAGACATGGAGAGAGAGAGAGAGAGGGGGGGGGGGAGAGAGAGAAAGTGAGAAAGAGAGCGAGAGAAGAAAGAGAAGCAAGAGAGAGTAAACAAACATTAAGTTGAAATATTTTCAAAGTTTGTAGTATATTTATATAATGACACCATTCTGGAATAAAGAGAGGCACTATGATAAACAGCTCCATTGAATTTTTTATTTACAAAGCAAATCTGGTAAACAACATCCGTTTACATCATATTAGACCAACCAACATCATCAATATGCATACCCGTTGAATATTAATTTAAGTGGTGCGTTCCTCCAATCCATCTTTACTAAACTAAACAAATATATGCTAGCAACAAATTCTGTTACATGGCTCCGACATAGCATAGCAATATATAAGTAACTATGTTTTGCTACAACAAGCATTATCATTATATTATATAATGCATAATTAGCAATACCTACTACCAAGCAGTTATCACTCTGTTCAGCGAAGCCTGCTTGTCTAAAGATGATCGCATTGTTAACTTAGCCTTTCTAGGAAGAGCTTGATTACCAGTTTATTTTTAAGTGAACGCAATTGAATATATCCCAGTGGCTTTGTCGATACAGACTAAGCTGCCGCAGTAACGTGGCTTGAGCCGACCAGCGAACACCATATCCGTGGACTTGTTGCACCACGTCCTCACACGCCTCCACTGACGAAACGCTTCAAAGCCACGGTAGTAAGGGAATCGAACTGAGACGGGTTTCGTAGATGGACTCTTGCAGTGACACACCAGATCATCTCTTGCATCTCTGCTAGCCTGACCAACGGACAACGTGCAGGCGTTGTTGAGACACCAACCCATGTTATCGGCTAAATCCGTGTTTCGGAACGACCCGTCTGACCTTGCGAACGCAGTGAATGTGTTTCCCTTTACTCTGATGTTATCATAGCAGTACATGTCATCCCTGCCATCTCCATTGAAGTCGCCGACGACAAGAATTCCGGCCCAGGTGTAGCACCACCTCATATACCTGTACCAGATGCGCGCGTTTTCAAAGTTGCCCCTAGCCGTAGTGTAAGCGATCCACTTCCGGCCACGGGTTCCGTCGTGGCACAGCATGTCGGATTTCTTGTCACCGTTGAAATCGCCTATGAAGAGGCTGCATCCCCTGCACTTGCAGAAACCCATGGCCTTTTGCCATCCGGTTCTAATGAAGTGTCCCGAATTGTCGGCGTACGCGATAAACACGTGTCCACTCCGATCGTGACATAGAATATCATCTCTGGAATCCCCGTTGAAGTCCCCGACATACAGAGACGCTCCAGCATGGAAGCACCATGACATATAGCTGCTCCAGCCGATGTTTGAGTAACCATTGTTAGCTCCGTAGTAGATCCATTTCTTTCCATTCCTTGAATCATGGCACATAATGTCCATCCGGCCGTCTCCATTGAAGTCTCCCTTCAGTGCGTACTGAGACGAATGCGTGCAGAAACGCGGTAAGGTCTTCTTCATACTTGGTTTGCCAAACCACGCCTTAGTCCATTCACATTTCGGACCTGAAACATCATTGCGCCTTAACCGTCATCAGGCTTATATTGGCTAAAGCATATATATTAGAATTATAATGATATTTCTCAATAACTGAACTTATAACACAATAGTAGGGCGTTAACGATACCCCTCTTCACGATACGATACGATACGATACGATACGATACGATACGATACGCTTCGCCACACAGAGGTCAATGTACGATATGTATTACGACAAAAGCTACAATGACTGGAATGAACACCGGTAAAGCGCACGTTTATTTAATGTGATCGAATTAATTACATTGAACAACAACGTCATATTCCCTCGCCAGTAGAGTGTAGCACCGATATAGTGATCAAGTAGGCGGTAGTCGATCACGGCAGTTTGACTACTGGGAAAAGGTGCAGCAACTTCGAGTGAGCAAAACAAAACGATGTAATTTGTATACAACTAAAATGGAAAAATGGAGCGGGTCATAACAGGTTGCTAACGCAGACGTCATGCCTTCAATCACATGATTCAATGCGCGCGCATTGAAAACAACATAATTTATGTATCCAGTACGCTGCAGTTTGCCAACTTCACAATCTAAATATTGCGCTTCACTTTCATGAAGCTTTGCCTTTGAATATAATGGTGATAACGGTTATGTATGATATCTCATATATCAAATATAACTGCATAGAATTTTCACTTTAAAAAATGCTGCCTTATGTTTTGTTGTAAAGAAATAGAAATCACGAACACACCACTTGTTCGGCATCCATTTTTGAACGTGTCAAGGAGATGTTGCAACACGCCACTTGATGGATAGGTCAATTCGGTAAGGAATACTACGTATATGTGGGTGTAACATACCATGTATTATATTTCGCTAGTTTATCGATACACAGACATATGTAGTTCGTGTTGAACTAACACTGAAGAAACTATTATGTCCCGGACCTTAACAGTTTGGAACATCCTGGAGGCTAAATTGGTTTAGGGTATGGACGCCTCCAAATTTAAGGAACTGCTAGGCATGGCTCAACATTCATATAGAAATTACCACCCGATAAACGATTGGCGCTATATCTAGTTGGGATTGATCAGTTACCAAATATAAACATCAACTGCTTCACAATGTCACTAGGTGACGTGATTATTTGTTATCTACCATGATCCCATATATATGGGTCAATATTTAACAAAGTGGGGAAATAGTGCTGCCAGCATTCAATTGTTTTAATGCAATGAATATACACAGATGTTTTAATTATGTATTTTACATATTTCCACCTGTTATTGTTATCAGTAGATGTTTTTGCCTTTTGGAAATTGTCACGTGCCAATAACAATGAAAATTTGCGAGTTAACATGACAAAGCAACACACTTTTTAGCTATCCTTCTGTGTATACGTATTGTTTAAAAAATATGATAGTACATTACACAGGACTATCAGGAACTATCCTGTTAGAATGTCGACATGGTTTAAGAAATAAAGCTTTTTTTTATTTTTTTCACATATGAATCTTCAACTTTTTTTTATTAGCGTAAAGTTGTTTTAAATACTACTTCAGCAACTATCAGACAATATTATCCATGTGACATATATCGCAAATAGTTTTTGTATTACGTGTGTAATTCAGCTGGAAACCAATTGTAAATAGAGTGTTTAGTTCTTGTATTATGTCTTTGTTTTTGAACCGTTCACAATTGTACTCTTGTATTCCAAGAACCAGTTGCGAGTAATGAAACGATTCTGTGTCGTGAACAAAATATCTTCCGAAATGTCATTAGTGTTACACGTTATTAGCATCACATTTGTGTCATCAAAGTAACGTTTTTGTCATTGGTGTCACGCTGACCTATAAATAAATTTGATTGAAGATATGGCTAATTAGATGCAATAGTGTTGTATGCCTAGTATTTGATCAAAATAAAAAAATACAACGGTCAAGGACTGTTTTGCTTGAACTATATGGTGAAGAAAAATCGTGTCACGCTAATGACACTAGGATGTGCACCTATTTTTATTATTTAAATTCTCCCTATGTCCCAGTTTGCAAGGTATATCATGGACATGGGTATAATTTTGAAAACGCTACTGTAACTTGTTGTTAAGACAACTAATTGCTTCTGATAACAAAGCGTTTCAAACAACTTAAAACTAAAAAAATATGTTTGCAATAAATGGTATATTTTTGTTTAGTTGTATAGTTTCCATTGGTAACATATTGAAATATGTCTACAATTTGATTAAAATAAATAAAACGTGAAAAAGGCTGCATTGTATGAACTACATGGTATAATATCAGTATGTAACACTACTGGCACCAGGGTCTACATGTCTAAACTTTTATCCTCTCTGAATCCCAGCATGCATGATAATGCGTGGACGTGAACGATTGCTTGTATTACAATAATATATGGACTAAATTGTTTCACTTATTTAAAATATGCGTGAATGGTGTACCGTACCGAGCGGTGTGTATCGCAATAAATCGAAGAACCGGTGTATCGTTCCAACCAGAATATAAAGGATCAGTCATAATTTAGGTACTGCTTGGTTTCTCGACCACTTTACATACAGCTTTCACCTCTTCGCAATCTATGTTTACTTGTAATCTAGAAATCCCCCCATAAATCTTACTTTCTTTACTTACCTACCTGTTTCTTCAACTGTCGCTTATTATAATAATAATCGAGCAGGGTTATTTCATAATTAACGTTTCATACTATAATTGATCTTCGCAATGTCTTATTTTCAACATTTGCTCTATATTTTGTGCATGTCTTATCTATTGATTTCAGGTGATTTTAGTAGTATTTTTACTTCTAAAAATGCATCCTGTCGTATATCCAACTAACTATCCAACTTGGAGGTCATATGAACATTTATGTAAACGAGCACTTGTTTGGACCGTACAATTTGAGTCACTTTTTTATACATATTCTAACTCCTTTATCAAGATTACATGATTTTAGTTGTTGCTATGTTAAACTGTTGTACATGTCTTATTGCTTATTGTGCATACTGAAAGCTTACTTACTTTACTTACCAACTCGTTTCTTCAACTATCGCTTATTAGAATACTAATGAAGCCGGGTTATTTCATAATTAACGTTTCATACTATAATTGATCTATACAAGGTCTTACTCTCAGTATTAGCTACATTTGTTGTACATGTCTTATTGCTAACCTATGTGCATATTGATATCGGGTGATCTTAGTAGCATTTTTACTTCTAAAAACGCATCCTGTCGTATATCCAACTAACTATCCAATTTGGAGGTCATGTGAACATTTTCTCAACGAATAGAGCATTTGCTTTTGCCGTACAATTGGAATCACTATTTATTCATACTCTAACTCCTTTACAATCTCACATGATGTTAGTTCTCGTTATGTTAGGCTTCTAAGCAATACACCAACTTACCGTTTAGCTGGGACAAAACGGCCGTAACGTGAAGAACCACGATGATGCTGAATATGACCAACTTGCCCATGGTGTCCTAAAATACAAATACTCTTAATGAAAATAACGCATTACGCTGGTTAGACACCGGCACAACTACGGACACCCAATAGATTTGTGTGAATCTAGCATCGCATTGGTAACATATCCTAGGCAGTGATCGTTCTCATTCCTTCTTAACTTTTACGTATCGGACTTCACAGAAAAACACTACATTTATAGCAACAACTTACATCGTAAGGAAGCACCGTCTGGACCCAAAATAAACTTACAAATGTATTGTGGTGCCACGGGCTGTGACGCCTGCTGACCTGCCCTAAATCAGGTACAATTCGATACAAATAACTAATCATTTCTGAATATAGCTTGTAATTGTATTACATATGTTTCATCGTTTAATGAACAATAGATCATGTCATTATTTACAACACTGGAAACAAAATAATTTATAATCTGCTGCATTCCCTTAATAAAGGAATATAAGTTATATTCCTTCTTATAACACAACTTGGCATGCTGGTTTACGTTAACATTTCACTCGCAGTACAACATCTGGATGTTCCTAAATGAATTGTTGTAGGCTACAGTCAATATGTTCATGATTTAATACTTGCTAATCTGCTGCATACGTTTAACAAAGGAATATATATTTCTTCTGATAACACATTGACAATTTTGCATGTTGCCGTCAATTTGTTAATGACTTTAAATCCAGAGGTACTCCAGAATTGAGAAGCATAGAAGCATGAAATGTATCCGCGTACACTGGTTTAATACGTCTATTGATTTCAAAGACGACAGATGCTTTACTTTTCTGGGAGCACAGTACATCACAATGCTTTCTTCTCCATTATATTATAATATATATTTACATATATATATATATATAATATATATATATACACATATAACGTCGACTTATGTATACAAACACACACACACACACACACACACACACACACACACACACACACACACACACACACACACACACACACACACACACACACACACACACACACACACACACACACACACACACACACACACACACACACGTGTGTGTGCGAGTGTGTGAGCGTGTGTGTGCGTGTGTGTGTGTGTGCGTGTGTGTGTGTGTGTGTGTGTGCGTGTG
Source organism: Escarpia spicata (assembly GCA_963995525.1). Lineage (NCBI taxonomy): Eukaryota > Metazoa > Annelida > Polychaeta > Sabellida > Siboglinidae > Escarpia > Escarpia spicata. Next base: position 29,659,586 of record OZ023211.1, read on the forward strand.
TGCGTGTGTGTGCGTGTGTGTGCGTGCGTGTGTGTGTTCGTGTGTGCGTGTGTGTGTGCGTGTGTGTGTGCGTATGTGTGTTCGTGTGTGTGTGTGTGTGTGTGTGTGTGTGTGTGTGTGTGTGTGTGTGTGTGTGTGTGTGTGTGTGTGTGTGTGTGTGTGTGTGTGTGTGTGTGTGTGTGTGTGTGTGTGTGTGTGTGTGTGTGTGTGTGTGTGTGTGTGCGTGCGAAATTTCACAACACTTGCAGAGTTGGTGTAAACAATCTAACCAAAATGCAACTAAAATATAATGAAAACATCGAAACATATGTCATCGTTATAAAGTGTATTCACAAATATATTTAAATGTTCTAAAAAAGATGAGTACTAGTATATTAACTAACAAGGCCTGTAGAAATATTGGACTTACCCCGAAGTCGAATGCTACGCTTTTGTTGATCTTCTCTGCAGCGATCTGACAATTGTTTGAAATTTGCCGAATTTATACTCCCTTTGCCATTGTTCTCAATCGCATAAATCTGCAACGCGGAAATTCCCAGAGGGTGCCGTAACCACATGTTTACTTGGGAACGTGCTTATTGGCATGGTCCGTCAACCTTGTCTATTTCGAGTGATATTTCCTAGGGAAGCATGTTTCGAACGTACGTGATGCGTCTTGCACGTATGTATGTCACGTTCGAGGAAGGTACGTGCCTTCTTACATGTAGAACTGACAAACTAGATATGATCCTAATATTCAATAATGTTTAGCGGAACATGTCGCTTAACCAACGCTGCCGATAATTTCATTTGAACTTTAGAAAATACACTATAAACAACAATGGCTTCGGTTTGAATCAGATGAAGAAAGATATTCCCTTTTTGCCCACGGGCATATGCCTTCCTTATTATTTGTAAGGCAGAAAGCAGGGGCTTCAGGCAATCAAAACAAAGAACTCATGCTGTGTGTATCATGCTTGTATTAAATAAAAGCCACAACATTTTGACAACATAATTAAATTGATAAGAATGAATGAATAAATGAAACTGTAAACAACACCAACAGCAACATTCTAGTTAGAATAATAAGATGATAATAATAATAGCAAGTTATTTCATGAATAGGACGGTTATCGCACCCTCAGGACATCTAGTAATGACGTGTATACAAGTGTCTTAATCATGTTTCGTCTTTCGTATGATACTGTAACAATACCACTGTTTTAATAGTAATTAATACAACGTTGGACTTGCTGGATTGAGACCAAAATATAGGTCTGCAAACAATTAGAGCTAGGACTAGGTTATCAAACTCTTTCAACTTTAAACTACGGGAAATACACTATCACGTATATGCATAACACTTTTCAAAATTAAACTGCAACGCCTCATCACCCCATTCCACCGTTTCCCGGTTGTACGGAGCTGGGACATCGCATCCAAATAAAGAGAGCTTTTGCCCATAATTTTTATTGATTAGATGGTGCGCCATCAGGATAGCATATCTGTTCGGAGATATTTGCTGTTACTTCATCTCTTACACTGCCCACCAAACAACTTCTAAACAACAGCTATAACTACAACAACTACTATATCTTACACAAACTACATGACACGACAAACGCCGACTTAACGCGCCTGTTTGTCTTCGCCTTTCTGTCCTACGCGAAAATGCTCATGCGCGACTACTACGGTTTGTTATCAAATTTAGCATCCCCGAATAGTTAAATAACTATTAAAGCTCACAATTGTAATAATGTATAAATATCATCAGTTGTTCTTGTTCTTAATCATCGTATCCTTCTACTCGTGTGATGCGTAGATCTGTTGAAGTTACTCTCCGTTGTTTCCTATCAACAACACCTCGGCAAAATCGTACGTGAATCTCCCAAAAAGATAAGACGAAATTGTGTAGGGCGTATCTATACACTACAGAACTATTGATTGTTCATCTAATTACATGGCCTTTGTATCAATATAATATCAGAAACATTGTCTTAATACGTAGACGATTGTCGTAAATATTTATAACCAAAAATACTGCAACAAATGTTTCATATGTATACATAACATGTATTGCCATTTCTTAGCAGCGTCAATTTTTATCAGTGTTCGAAATTACCGCCTGTCCAGAGGTCAAACACTCTCAATATCAGCTACGTGTGCCTTGTAATAAATGAACGTAGGGTTTACGTCCATACGCCACAAGACCAGTCATTTGCGTCGCTGTCTTTTGTTTACCCAACAGGTCCGGCCTTTAGGTCACTGCGCTATTTGGCATGTCCATAGAATGTATTGATTAATAGCTCAATTTAGGGAATTGTGTAGCGTAAACACCAATATGAATGAATTCAACGTTGGGAATACCCAAGATTCCTAGTTACTCAGGGTAAGAGAAGGGTTCTGGGTATAACCAACGTTGACATGTTTGAACACAGAAGCGCTAAACCCATTATAGGATAATAAATACAAACGACGTTAATCACGACAGGGAGTGGTCACGACAGCACTAGATCGACGGATACACGAAACGTGTGCCATGCGAAGGTGACCAGTGACAAGCATGTGGTGTTCTACCGGAAACCAACTGTTGTCACGCACGCATTCCTTGTAGTGGAGACTGGAGCAGAGCGGACAGCTAGGACAATGTGAACATTTCATGTCATATTCGGATCACAAATATCATCTAACGGGAATCGGATGAAAACATGAGATCATAGCATTAACGTGTTGACAAAAACATATTAGACACACTGAGGCAGTGCCCGGTCAGTGGATTGAGCACATTTTCTCACATATTAGAGGAAGGGGGATGGATATAAAATTAGCGCCACAGTACTTCGGGAAGGGTTGTGAATTTTCTGGTGTAATTTGTGTTGTCTGGAGATGAATGAATGAACGTTTATTCAGAACATTGATAACAATATATATATATATATATAATATATACATATATATATATATATATATATATACGACAAGACAACCAAACAAGTGTAACAATAATACAAGTGAGAATATACACTGTTTGAAGGGGGAAATACGAAGTCATTGACTTTTGTGTAAATTTACCCCTGACATATATTTATATATAATTATATACATGTATGTCTACACACATATACATACATATACATATACATACATATACACACACACATATACGTACATATACACACACATATACATACATATACACATATACATACACACACACATATACGTACATATACACATATACACATATTCACATACATACATCAATATTACCTTATTCGAATTTGCTATTCATCGAAACACCTGGCTACACTAATTGAAAACATGTAATGGAATATGTGCATATTCAAAATGTTAAGTATGTGATCAATACACATCTTTACAAATATTGTAGTTTCCTCAATGGCATGATTATATTTTTGTATGATTTTGTTTAGATTTCCGCAACCAGATATTTCTCAAATAAAAGGTTCTTGCATTTACCCTTAAATTCAGTAATAGTATTAGTACTTTTTAAATGATCACATAGATAATTCCATAATTGCACTCCCTTTACACAAAGAGACATTGATCGCATGGTAAAACAAACTCTCTGTCGTTCTAAGTCATGATTAGCTCGCATTGAGTATGCTATTTCCCGTCTAGTAAACAAAAACTGAATATTTGATGGCAAACAGCTGTAGTAAGCTTTGTACATAAATAATGATGTTTTCAGTTCTATGATATCTGGATATTTTAGAACATGTAATTGTTGGAAAAGTGAGTTTGTATGATCCAACTGTCTTGCACCAAATATAATGCGGATTACTCTTTTTTGTAATAAGAAAATACAGTTAGTATTTGTTGGGTACGTGTTTCCACATATCTCAGCACAGTAATTTAAATACGGCAAAAAGAGAGAACTGTATAGAATACGTCTACTATTTCTATCAAGTAGATGACTGCATCTATGCAATATAGCAGTACTTTTTGAAAGCTTTGATTGTACGTATTTTATATGAGCTTTCCAATTTAGTAGATTATCAATAAACACACCCAAAAACTTGGTGACCCTTACTCTGTCGATATTAACATTTCGTATTTTTATACTAACTTCATAGTTTAGATAAGACTAGACCCCCCTCTATGTTTGTCGGTGCTTTTGTTGGCGAGTCTCTACAAGGTGCAAATGGAAATTTTCAGTTACTATGAAAAGCGTAAAAAAGGTTTAGCAAACAGCACACCCCATCGGAGAAGAGCGGAGTGCTGCTCAAGCTTCAGATCAGCCCCTACAATATTAATTTCGTTCCGGTGCTTTTGCACAATGTTATACTAGCTAAGGGTGCGTACAACCTAGTTATTGAACATCGTCACACAATAGTGTTTTGGAATGGTTCAAATTAGCGAATGCGACAGCGAATGTGACGAGGGGGAGAAAGTAGACAAAAAGAATTAAAATAATATTTAGGAATAAGTGGACTGTAACAGTGTTTTGCATAGGGTGTCCGCTTTGCCCCAATACATAACAGCCTCGCATTTACCGGGAATAACCCTGGGGTTTCCCAAAGGTAATTGAGTGTG